>JANPWT010000009.1:22315502-22331620 GCA_024678245.1 Erythroxylum densum
CAAGAATTTGTAGTGATAAGGAATCTCGGATAATATCCAATCAATATGCAGTAAATGGATAAATAATAAGTTAATTTGGGCAAGTGAAAAAAAAAATACAAGAATAACGAAATTTTAATTTAGTGTATGTAAAACAAAAATAGAAAAAATATTTTTAAAACTTTAATATTTACGTTAAAATACATGTTAAATTCTTAATTTTTACAATGTAATGAATAATTTAAACATTTTAGAATTATTCTTCTTAATTTTTTAAAATTTTATAAGATTTACTAAAATGTACTTAAATTTTAAAGTAATGAGTTGACTCTTAAAAGTTATTCATAATCCCTTATATATTCCCAATTCTTACTCAAAGTTCTTAAAAACCAAAACCTTCGATTAAAGTCTTGCTGCGCTTCAAGGTTACTGCTGGACTTCATCCTTGCAGCTCCTTATACATGGGCTAGTCTCTGGTGAGAGCTTGTGTTAACACCTCCACTAAGGATCATGTGGGATATTCTTTCCTGGAATGGGAGGTCCAGTATAATTTTGGGATTGCTGAGACCCTCGCCCATTTGCACCCATCAATTGTCATCCATTACAACATAAATCAAGCAATGTTCTTACCTATGGTTCTAGGCTTCTAGCAAACCAGAAGTGGTGGATTTTGGCCTAGCCAGGTTGACGCCAATGTTGGATCGCTATATGTACTGAGCTGTAGGGTTCATAGTGCATCAGAGTACATGGCACCCAAGTTTGTGTGTAACAGTAAGTAAAAAACGCAATGTTTATAGGTTCAGCGTCTTGTTTTGGAGATTGTTCCGTTGAGTATACGGAAGGATGCATTATGGTTCTGCCTGATTCTGGTGAGGCTGAACGTTGCTGTTTGGATCCATGAGATTGTCGTCTTGAATGAGAGAGTACCTGCAAAACAACACAAGGCACGTCGGGGGTTGATATCCAGCAGGCCCCGCCGATGCTCAAGTTAGCCTTTTGGTGAGGGTTTTGGTCGCTATAAAACAGAGAGAATTAGGATTCTAATGTCGTACCTGTATTATGGCAAAGTGATACCTTATATATGGAATACTAGGTTTAGATCTTCACGTATGCATGAGAGATTTCTGCAAATATGCCAGGTTTCTGCGAATGAGCCGTGGACGCATAGACCCGGATCCGGGCCTAGCACGACCGACCCAACCATAGAAGGTTCACTAAAGAACCTGACGACCAAAGAGGACCCAACCATTGAGGAATTCCACATTGCTGAACTTTGCAAGAGCCTTATAGTCGTTCCTGTCCTGATACGACCCTCTTCCCTCCTTCGTTCTTCCTTATTTTGATTATTCCGTTGATTTAACTGTTCAAATCCATCTCTCAACGCTGATTTCTCATATTTTCTTCTAGCCTTTGATCAAGTTTGGTCGACTGATTCCCTCCACCGTTCAGCTATGATACAAACGATGCGCTCTTTCCTTCCTTCAGAAATTTATAAACTTCACCTTCAAGATCACACAAGAATTACATAA
The DNA here is from genome assembly GCA_024678245.1 of Erythroxylum densum. Lineage (NCBI taxonomy): Eukaryota > Viridiplantae > Streptophyta > Magnoliopsida > Malpighiales > Erythroxylaceae > Erythroxylum > Erythroxylum densum. The sequence goes on from JANPWT010000009.1 coordinate 22,317,011, forward strand.
AAGACCAAAATTGTTATTATTCCAAAAGTTTGCTAGAGTCATTCAGTTCAGCCGATAACTGTCACGGTAGCAGTTAGGTACAATCAACCCCATCCAATCCAATTGAGCATCGCAGGTTTGCTAGTTCTCCAACGGTATGGGTTTGTTTTCATCTTCTAACCCGCCCCAAGCGCCATCGTTTCGCTCACGTAACAGTCCTTTACACTATAAACATTTTCTGCTTAGATGTTTGACGTATCAGATTACAAGATTGAACATGGTTTCGGATTTCTGATTAGTGTACTACTGTTGAAAGTTCAAGTTGTTAAAGTTCACATTGGTCATATGATATTTTCTAAGGAAGCCAGACTCCGATTGGCTGGAAGTGTCATTTGACAGCAATCATCCTCCAAACTTCTTTGCCATTGCTCCGTCCTTATCTTGACCTCCCTGAAAGAACAGTCAGAGCATCAGATCAGACAACAAACACGTAACGCCAGCCCCTGTCTAGAAGACATTGGATTTTACAAGAGAACTCTGCGAGAGTTCTTCTGTTGTACAACTCTCAAACTACCATGGAGTTTCTGATGATACTGTACCAATGAAGCAATTAAGAATGCCGGGGGAGTATAAATTTAACATATATTAAACTTTTGCTTACAATGATCTTGTGACCAGGCAATCGCCGAGCTGAAGGTCCTCGTGCCACAAAGGAAGCTGCAGCAGCAGCGGCCACCCGTATTCTGAGAATATCAAGGCACAATCCAGATTCACTTATGTTACTGAAAAATTCCCTCAAAAATCAAAGCCTTTGATACCTTTTATGTACATCAACATAAACGTCAGTCTCGTCCACAATTTCCTCCTGCATAGGGAAAAAAATTAGCATTAGCTAGTGAAGGAACATAAACTGGGTGCTTTAGCTGTCAGAATCGTTACAGCACCACCAGAACAACTTGATAAAAGTAGAATACTTGACAATGGAAAGGAGGTGAACAGCAATTTTAGAAGTGAAAAGTACCTGCAGAAGTTCTTCAAAGACATCCTCAAGCGTAATTATGCCAATGACTTCTCCGTCTTCAATATCCTCCAGTGAACGTGGCAGGTCGTTTGCTGCAGCACCATCTAGTTCAGCTGTTTGCTTCTTTGCAATTGGCCGTGGGGGTTTCTCAACTTCAATAACCACACTCTCCCATCTATTATCATTGTTACATAACAGGGGCATTTTCAATTCAGTATTCCTATTGGAAATTTTATCCATGTCCAGTTTCTTGTCTTCACCCGTAGCCAAAGGGTTCTTGCTCCTCTGTTTAACCTTTACCACTGCAGCCATGTGGCTGCTTCCCTTCTGAAACTCATTAAGAATATCATACAAAGGCATATCCGATGGAACCCTGTGATATCTAAGAATTAGGATTACAAATATTGCACTTAAAAGTAAAGCATATCAAGACAGGAAGAGAAATTAATGTTACACCTAGGAATCCTCCGGATGGAAACTGCACTAACTGGAGTCTCAGTCTCTGCCCGTATTGTGAGAAGACTTTTCACCTAAATCCCACGAAGAATAAGTATTAAAGGAGTAATTAGTTTCTGGGTTAGCTCTCTACTAGAATAAGAGACATATTTAAACCAAATGACACTTTGGTGATTTAGTTTGTAACAACCAATAGAAGCCCGATAATATTCTTTGGACCTCCAGAATAGACAGGGACACGGCTATGACCCCTTGCAAGAATCTTCCCGATTGCTTCCCTGCATCATATGAATGTAATGAACTTATAAACCAACTACTCATATCTAGGTACAACCTCAACATAAGCCACCTTAGACAGTCGAAAAATCTTTGGAGTCCACCGGGACTGGAAGGTGATGACTATCAAACTTCACATCCTACAACTCTGTGCTCAAACGAGCACCCAAAATCACAAGTGACCAATAATCAGATATCAATCTTTTTAGATATGTACTTTCCGAAACAAATAGAAAGGAAAACACATTAGTTCTCTTGCACTTAGTTGTCGTTCATTCCCTAGGAAAAAGCATGTATTCTTCCAGATTGATACCCAACCAACCTTGGTGTATAAATTGACAGAGCCATACTATTAGTTGGCCAGTACATTCGGAGGCTCTCAATGACAGCCAAAATAAATCCTGATCCTCACCAAGAAAATTCTACCTTGTAGATGCAAGGAAAAATGGAACATAGTTTCCATCAGGACAGTAGCTGTTTATATACTAATTCTAGATAACCAAAAGGAATCAGGGCATAAAGAAACAATATTACAAATACTCACCAGTCCAATTTTGAATTAACATCTAAGGAAAACGTTGATTCAATAGGTGTCATAGCCTCCTCTGCAGTCTGCATATTACATAGAACTTGGGATCATGAATGTTTGACTTAAATTTAATATGTCTAGGGACAGAAGTAAGTGCAAGGAGACTGGTAAGCTGGATTAGTAGCCAGTAGGTATAGAAATAGAAAATCATTTCACCTTCTAAATAAGCAGCCATATAGGTGTGTTGCACCAGGAAAGATAAATAATATAGAAGCTAATTATAGGCCAAAATCCATCCAGTAAGTGAGAGCCTATGTGGCTTCCCACAAAGCAAGGATAAGGTATTATATCTTATATCACCACTAAAGAAATCTTGCCTTAATCAAGAATATACACCAAAATTAAACATTATCTCCATATCTCTATGGATGATAAAAATATGATATTCCAAGTATGAAAAACTTGATAATACTAATATAGATGGATATTTCAAAATGATAAGGTTCAGGAGGTACGAAGCCTCTAGAGTTCTCAATAAATAGTAAGAAATACCTTTTCAGTTAGATCTAGCGCACCACTGATAATTGTTGTCTCATCATGTGTGAGTTCACCACCCTTACCAGCCTAAATCCCATAGAAACTAGTTAAAAAGAAGACACCAAGGACTTGAATATAGAAAAAGATGAAAATGATAAGAGATCAACTAAATGTTAGAGATCAGTGACCTTTGAACAAATAAAACTGGCAGTGTTTTATTTGAACTGTCAGTTTCTGTACCTCTTGGCTGTGGAGAGAGACAAGGGCCTTAAGCTGAGCTCTTCTAAACAAAGGATCACCATGTCCAAGTACAGCATCCAGAAGCTGAAACCAAATTATAAGGGATAATGTTCTTGTGAAGGAATAACTTTATCAGATAAATCAAGAACTATTTTGCAAAGAGAATATAGGTGCAGTTCTCTTGTTAATCAAAGTACAATGTGGCTTTAGAGGAAATTCTTCTTTCTAATTTACCTTTTAATGATATCCTAAAGAATCTACATGTTACTGATAAGTTTTTTCTCATTTACAGTCATCTAGAGACAATTAGCAAGGTTAGTTATATGTCCAACTTTCTCAATTTTTTATTCTTCTTTTTTCCCTACACAAGACTTGCACAAAGATGGTAATACAATAACGGTAAAGTAATAAAATACATTAAGTTAATGAACTGTACAATTTGAACTCCACTGACATTCAGCGCAAGATCCTTCCTCATAATTGAGAAAGTATATGGACAGCTTTGCAACTATTCCATTTTCATGAGCACTATTATTAGCTATAAACCATAGATTAAGATAAATCCAAAGCACTAATGGCAACCACTACATGTTTCACAAGCACTGTTATTAGCTATAAACCATAGATTAAGAACCAAAGCATTAACTGCAACCACTACTTGGTTACACCTATACTGCAGAAATTTTTTATCGGCAAGAAAGGTGGTATAAAAATACATACAGAAAGGTTTCAGGATGAATCTTGCCGCTGAATATTAAGGAATTTTACCTTTCCAATTGGATAAGCGATAGGATAGCAGACTATCATCAAAATACGAACTAACCAAGCAAAATTTGCGCCAACATAGAGTCCGTATCTTGAACATATGGCTTGTGGAATGATCTGAACAAACCATTTAGAAGGTCTTGGTGGATATTTAAATGGTAAAAAAAAGGAATCATACTGAACTTTAAAGATATCATGCCTCTCCAAAAGCTAGGACAAAAGTAACTGACAGCAAAATCGCAACAAAAGGATGAAATATCTTATCAAGGTATATGGGAAGGGCCTGCAAAATCAAAACAGAAGTATAGTAAGTAAAGAAATCTCCTTCTGTTTATTCTTTCATTTTACCATTTTAATTAAATTCACTGTCAACCTAGTAAAAAGTAAATTATCGTCTTAATTACCTCCATTGCACATGCATTACATAGAAGTAGAGTTACGAGAAGTTGGTGTTGCTTCTGAACCACAGGAAGTATCACAGCTGTAACGCAAAAGAACCAAGAAACTTCATTGCAGGGCTAAAGAAACTAACTTTAAACATCGCATCACAGATCCAATCTTCCATAATTCAGACCACCATTAAAAAACCATAAGAAGGATTTGATCAACGTGGTAAGTCTGACAAAAGACACCAACCCCCGAAAACATTTTCTCAAAAATAACAAGAAATTCAACAAATTCAAGAAGCAGAACGCAAAAGAAAGAGAGAGAAAAAAAAAAAAAGGCACCAGCTTGTTTCTTCTCGGTGGAGGTCCCACTTCGCTGCAGAATTTCTAGCTCGACAAGACCCAAAGACATCAACCCCAACGTCAGACCAGACATAATTCCAGCGAAGAGCACCAGGAAACAAGAAACACCCGAGTACACAAACCACCAGAGGGTACCGAATTTCATGTCATCAGGCTCAAAGACGATGTCGTTGATGGAGTATATGGTCTTAGCAAAGGCTATAGCGTTGACCAACATCCTAGAACAGGAAGGATCAGAGTGAGAACCTGTAATTCAGGGGTGCTTACAACTCAGAAAACTTCAGCGGCTACTAGTTGTGAAGTGGGAGAGGTGAGGTGGAAAAGAAAATGACAAGCAAAGGTTAAACAGGGAGGATTTATGAGCATAGGACAGCATAGCAATGTACTGATTGCGGTTTTGTTGTTATGTAACAACATGTAATAATATACATAGGACACGGTCTCGTCGCATGGAGTCTTGTCCTTCTTTGCAATGGTAAGTAAACAAAACTCTGCTTGCTTCTCCTCCGTACCGCATAAAATAAAATGCGATATTTTACTAATATTTCTTATTTTTTAATGCAGTTAACCTTCATAATTCTGAACTTAACGCTCAAACGTTACTTCAGGCAAAAAAAAAAAAATTTAAAGAGAGTGTTGTATGTTATAGTTGAATGGCAGCCGTTGGATGAAAAACTTGGTGGACATTTCTTATAATCGTGTACAAACACCTTCTCTCTCCTAGCCTTTTGGTTTTGGCCTAAAAGGCTGAAACCCTAGTCCCTAACCAAGTAGATGATTCGTGTCTGGATCGATTGCTCGCTAATTTTCAGGTATGGTCTTCAAAGCTCACGTCTTGTCCAAAAAGTTGCACATTCTTAAGAAAACCATTTGCGATTTTCTAGTGAATCCCGAGCTCAGCCTCCAAACCAGACCCATTTCAAGCCTCAAAGTTGTGTGGCGGAAAGACCCAAGACTCGATCTTGCTATTCAGAATGACAAGGAATACAAGCTATGTTCACGCGTCGTCAGAGAGGTGTTGAACGAACCAGGTTCAGTGATCCCGCTTCGTTACCTAGAGAAAAGGCGGGAAAGGTTACGCCTTAAAGTCAAAATCGAAACTTTTCTCAGGAAAAACCCTTACCTCTTTGATGTTTACTACGATCGAATTAAGCCCAAAACTCAACCCGTCAAATTTTTGCGTCCTAGTTGTCAGTTGAGGATTTTCCTTGAAGAAGAGAAAATGTTTAATTTGGAAAACGAAGGGTTGATTGTGTCAAAGTTGTGTAAACTGCTGATGATGACGAAAAACAAGGTCGTCAATACTGATAAATTGGTCCATGTGAAGAGGGAATTTGGTTTCCCCAATGATTTTTTGGAGAATTTGGTGCCCAAGTATCCCAATTATTTTAGGATAACTGGTTGTCCTGGAGAGGGGAATTCGTTTCTGGAATTGATTGAATGGAATCCGCAATTTGCTAAATCAGTGATTGAGCAAAGAGCTGAAGAGGAGTATAGGATGACCGGGATTCGACCCCGACCTAACTTCAATTATAAACTTCCAAGAGGTTTTTTCTTGAAGAAGGAAATGAGGGAGTGGGTTAGGGATTGGTTGGAACTTGATTATATGTCACCATATGCAGATGTGTCTCACTTGGATCAAGCTTCTTCAGAAATGGAGAAGAGGAATGTAGGGGTTCTACACGAGCTGCTATCGCTTTCGTTGTACAAGAGGATTCCAGTGCCAATACTGGGGAAGTTTAGTGAGGATTACAGATTTTCCAATGCATTTGCAAATGCGTTCACCAGACATTGTGGGATCTTTTACTTATCATTAAAAGGTGGGATTAAGACTGCCATGTTGCGAGAAGCATATGGAGATTGTGAATTGATTGATAGGGATCCACTGCTTACTATAAAGGATAAGTTTGTTGAGTTGTTGAAGGAGGGGTGGCAAGAGAGAGCAGAGCAGTTGAAATTGCAGAGCAATGTTAGATATTGGCATTTTAGTTCCAGCATGCAAACTAACTGACTTTTAGTTAGTGTTAGTTTCTAGTTTTTTTCTTTTATCAAATTCACAAGCCATTGTCAAAGTTTTTTTTTTAATGGGAATTAGTGGCTGTTATAGCTATTAGTGGCAGCATTTTCTCAATTTGTTTTAACCACTAAAGAGTAGTTGCTAGTTGATAAGAAAGTTTGTTATTTTTCCTTATATATAAAGGTTGCAATCAATGAAATAATTTATGCTGGCATTTTAAACACTTTACTTCCTGTTTTCATTTCTTCGGTTTGTTTCAACAGTGGTATCAAAGCTTCAGTTGATCTTACAAGACTAAAACTTTTTTAACCAACAAACTAATGGCATCCATCAATCTCTCTTTAAACACTCCTGTCATCTTCACTAGTGAAAACTATCACATTTGGTCAATGAAGATGCAGGCTTTTTTAGAAGCCTATGATATGTGGGAAATTGTGACAGAAAATAAGTCAATTCCTCCTCTACCAAGAGATCCTACTATGGCTCAAATCGAGTTCAACGGTGAAAAGAAAGTAAAGAAGTCCAAAGCTAAGTCACTCATTTAGAATTTTGTTGCAGACTGTGTCTTCTACAGAATCATGGCTTGCAATACAGCAAAGGAGGCTTGGGATAGGTTGAAGGAAGAATACCAAGGCAGTGACAGGACACGTCAAATGCAAGTGTTGAAGCTGAAAAGAGAATTTGAGTTTCTGCGTATGCAGGAAGATGAAACTATTGGCAGGTATGTTGATCACATTTCTTTAATTTGTCAACAAAGAATTGTTAAAAAAGTTCTTGTAACTCTTCCTGATAGGTTTGAGTCAAAAATCTCCTTTCTTGAAGAGTCCAAAGATCTCAGCATGATTTCATTAGGTGAGTTGATGGGTGCTCTTCAAGTACAAGAGCAAAGAAGGACTCTAAGGTAGGATAGAGTCATTGAAGGTACTTTCTCTGTGCAAAAACAATAACTTGAAAAAGGGAAGTTGCAGTTCAATAAAAGAAACAAGAAAAAATAGATGGCAGTAGTAGTAATGGTTCAAATCAAAATTCCTATCTACCTTGCAAGCATTGCCAAAGAACCACACATCTGGATAAATTTATTGGAGAAGGCCTGATGCAGTGTGTGGCAACTATAAACAGAAAGGGCACGTATCAAAAATCTGGAAATTCATTAATAAAGACCACAAACCCCCACAAGCACAAGTGGCAGAAGCAATTAATGCCTAGGAGGAGCAGCTCTTTGAAGTTTTTTGTTACTCTACAAATAACATTACTAATGTTTGGCTAATTGATAGTAGTTACACACATCACCTGTGCAATGATGCTGAGATGTTCAAGGTTCTTGACAAAACCTATAAATCCAAAGTTAAAGTGGGAAATGGTGAGTTTGTGCAAGTTAAAGGCAGAGGTATAGTGACTGTTTCTACAACTTCAAGTATCAAAACTATTTCTAATGTCTTTTTCATAACTGAAATCAACCAAAATCTGCTAAGTGTTGGGCAAATACCTGAGAAGAATTATTCATTGCATTTTAAGGATCACAAATATACTATTTTTGATCCCTCTAGAGTTGAATTGTTCTTTGTCAAGATGAACAATAGAAGTTTTGCAGTAGCTTGGAAGAAAGTGACTGAGCATGACACTACTTTATGGCACAAAAGGCTTGGTCATTTCAATCACAGAAGCATTGCTAAGATGAACAATAAGGGGCTAGTGGAAAACTTACCTGAAATCATGTGATGAGCAAACTTGTGGAACCTGTTAGCAGGGTAAGCAAACTAGACTGTCATTTCAAGCTAATCAAGCATGGAGAGCTAGCCAAAAACTCCAGTTTATACATACTAACGTATGTGACCTAATGAAAACAGAATCCTTGAGTGGTAACAAATACTTTCTCCTCTTTATTGATGACTATACCAAAAAGTGTTAGGCTTATTTCATTAAACTCAAAAGTGAATTCTTTAATCTCTTGAAACAGTTTAAAGCTTTAGTTGAGTGCAGAATACACTTCTAGTCAGTTTGTTGGTTTTTGCAACAGTGTAGTTGAGTGGAAGTGTATTCAATGCCTACACTGTTCAAAGGATGGACAGTCATTTCATTCAACTTGATTTTTACAGGAGTCAAAGTGAAGCTACTTTGTATATAAAATTCAGTGGAGGTGAGTTCTTAGTAGTCTCCATTTATGTTGATGACATGCTTATTACAGGAGGTCAACTTGAACTAATCCAAAAGTTCAAGAAAGATATGGAGAAGGTTTTTGACATGACTGATCTTGGAGTCATGTAGTACTTCTTAGGCAAGGAAGTAGTACAATCCAATGATGAAATTTTTATTTTCTAGTAGAAATATGTCTATGACATTCTAAGTAGGTTCAAGATACAAGTTTCTACTCTTATGTCAACTGGTTTGAAGCTAAGCAACGATGAGAAGTCTCAAAACGTGGATGAAGGCATGGATAAAAGTCTAATTGGTAGTCTCTTATACCTCACAACAAGCAGGCCTGATATTTTGTTTGTTGTGAGTGTGCTCTCTAAGTTTATGCATTCACCTAGAGACACTCATTTCACAGCTACAAAAAGAGTGCTAAGATATATCAAAGGCACCAGAACACTTGGAATTCTCTTTCCAACTCTTACAAAAAAGACCTTGAAGTTGATGAGCTACACTGACTGTGATTGGGGTGGCTGCATTGATGATTTCAGAAGCACATCTAGATATTTATTCTCTTTAGGCATAGGTTTTTTCAGCTGGAGCTTAAGAAAATAGGAAACTACAGCTCAATCAACAGTAAAAGCAGAATATATTATTGTTGCCTCTGCTATAAATCAAACTATTTGGTTAAGAAAGATGTTGAATGATTTAGGAAGTGAACAAACAGAAGTTACCAGGATCATGTGTGATAATATTTCAGTAGTCTTAATCTAAAAAAATCTAGTATTTTATGGACGAACCAAACACATCAAGATCAAGTTTCACTTCATCAGAAAAGTTCAACAATCCAATGAAATGATGGTTATTCATTGCTCATTAGAGAACCAGCTAGCTGATATTTTTACCAAATCATTACCAAAGGAAAGGTTCGAAGGCCAGAGGCAAAATATTGGTATTTGTCACCAAAATGCCAAGGAGGAGTGTTAGACATTGGCATTTTAGTTCCAGCATGCAAACTAACTGACATTCAGTTAGTATCAATTTCTAGTTTTTTCTTTTATCAAATGACAATACTGTGTCAAAGTTTGTTGTTGTTGTTTTTTTTTATTAGTGGTTGTTATAGCTGTTAGTGACAACATTTTCTCAATTTGTTTTAACCACTAAAGAGTAGTGGTTAGTTGATAGGAAAGTTTGTTATTTTTCCTTATATATAAAGGCTACAATCAATGAAATAAATTATGCTAGAATTTTAAACACTTTACCTCCTATTTTTATTTCTACAATTTGTTTCAACAGGGGAGAGAGCATGACATTTGCAAAGAGAAAAAAGTGAGGTCATAGAAATGGCTGCGGTATCAGATTGGAACTTAGATGATCAAGAAAGCAGTGAAGAGTTGGATTCTGGTAGCAGCACAGAGTTGGATGAGCAAGAGAGTGGTGAAGAATCGATTTTGAAGAGTTCGATCAATTCTTTTGAAGCTTAATGTGTTGCAAAAATATTTTAGGACATTATTGAAGTTGGAAAACATCAATTGTATGACCGAATTCTTGTTAAGAAGTTACTGTAATTTATACAAATAGATCAATTAACAAACTAAGCTTTTCAATCCTATATGATGCCAAATTTGTTATGAATTGTTCATATTTGTCTTGTTCAATTTACTATCTATCTGGTTGCAAGTATTGCATGGAACACATAGATGGCAAAGATTGGTGAAATTGGTTTTTTGTTTACATGTCAACTACATTTGCCTTTATTTGGCCAAACGTTTGTCTCAAGTTTTGAATTCATATTCCTAAACTTTAAATGCCACCTTAATATAATCTAATTATGTTAAATATACTGTCTGAGAACGAGAAAGAATGCGAGTTCGACTGCATTATCTCGTCTCCTTTCAATTATTTGTAGTAAATAGAGACCGACGGGAACTTTGAAACCATCTTGATAATTTAATACAACTCTCTGGCCTTGTTTGTCTAAAATTTTTTTCTTTGTTTAGTATTCTTTTTTCTTACAAGGAACAAACAAAAGTATCAAATCTTTTGTTAACATGTTCCAATTGTAGATTTTACGTTGAGATTTTCATGGTTCTTCCTTTTTCATTTGTTGGAAGTATTTACAACTAATAGGAAAATGGGAGAAATTTTAATTTTTTTGCTCATTTCCTTCTAGTTTTATTATGTGTCTATGATAGAACATTTTGATCTTCAATAGCAAGAAAGCTTTGCAATTTTTGTTATGGCCATAAACACTCTCCCTAAAGCCATAATATTTTTTCATGAAAAGAAACAACAATATTTTCCATATTAAGCATTGAGGCTTGAGAAGCCTTTAATGTTTTGTTAAATGCGATTTTTTCCTTTCGAACTATTTTGTCTAGTGCATTATCGAGACATTATGATGCAAGACATTCATAAGCAAAGTGACCCCTCCCATTTGTCATGGACTTGGTCTTTTACCAACGAACCACGCAACACTTAATTGTATACCATGCAACTAAGTCAGTCTCTCCCTCAAATGAAGGCAGATGCTAAGAACTCTCTATGAGGTCTCTATCTCTTTATATGCCGCTATGCCTCTTACAAATGAAGTCTCTTGGCTATTTATAGCCTTCCACCTCCTTAATGGATGGTCAGGATCTATTTGATCTAAGGGCTCACAATGGCCATCTAGAACTCTCTACAACTATCTACATATTCAAGCATAATCTACAATTATCTACAAGGTTCTATAGTCCTCTACCCATCTTTAGCCTTATCTTGAATATGGAAGAATAGTATGGAATCTTTTAGAGAACTTTAGCTTAACGTCTTCATTTTGTGAAGAATGGTGCGGTGTGTGATATTCTCCCCTACTCATTTGGGCGACACCCTCTTTGCATCCTCCTTGTATGCCTTGATTATGTCCCTAATGTCCTATAATGTGAGCTCATGCTCCCAACTTGCCTCACTATCGGGCAATCCCTTTCATTTCACAAAATACTCCATGTAGCTTGGATGGGAACCCCTCTATGGTATAACACGATGAGCCAATATCTCCTCTATAACACGCTTGTGAGAAGTAGTGATGACCATAGGTTCCCTCCTTGACTCACCTTACTCGGCTCCTCCTTGTCGGCATGATACGCCTTTAATAAGTTCACATGGAAAATCGGATGCATCTTCAAATGTGAGGACAATGTCAATCGATAGGCTAGCCTACTAATCCTTTTCTCCACGAAGAAAGGGCCCTCATATCACCTTACTAGCCCCTTGTGCACCTTGGTGAACCTTCAAATTTGATAAGGAAGGAGGTTCACCATCACTAAGTCTCCTTCCTTGAACTCCAAGTGTCTCCTCTCAACATCTGCCCATTTTTTCATTCACTTGGCAGCCCTTGCCAAGTATGCTCGTGCCTTGTCGATTTTCTCATGCTAACTTTTGACAAATTTGAATACGACAGGACTCGGACCTTCTACCCAATCTCCAAAGTGTGAGGAGTCATTGTTTGTTGTCCTGTGGCAATCTCGAATGGACTAGCTCACGTTGACTTGCTTTTTCGCAAATTATATGAGAATTGGGCAACATCAAGCAACTTAGCCCAATTATGTTAGTTGACACTTATACAATGCCTAAAAAATAACTCCTAGTTTGTCCATCGGTTTGAAGATAAAAGCTTGTAGAGAAGTTGAGCTTAGAACACAATAGCTTAAATAGCTCCATCCCAAACCTCCTAGTGAAGCGAGTATCTCAGTCGCTCACTATTGTCTTCGGTATGTCTCAATACTCCACCACATGATGAAAGAATAGACATGCTACATCCTCGGCTATAAATTTTGTAGGAACAGGGATGAACACTCCATACTTGCTAAATCAATCTACCACCAGCAGGATGTTGCTACATTCCTTGACTTTGGTAGGCATGTGATGATATCCATATAGATACTCTCCTAAGGCTTCTCTGGAATAGGCAATGGTTCTAGCAAACATGCTTGCTTATGTTGATCCACCTTGTCTTGTTAGCACACAAGATAAGTTTTCACATATAACTCTATATCATCGCGCATTTGGGGTCAATAGTTAGCACGTTTTATAAGTGCCAAAATGTGATGTACACCTAGATGTCCTGCCCATTTGGAGTCATAACACTCCTTAATGATTTCCTTAACCCTTGCCACTTCGGCATGTACACTCGATCACCTTTAGAAGTGAGTACCTCATCCTTAAACCAAAATTGGTATGTCTTCCCTTGACTTGCCAACTCCATCAAACTTTTAGCTTGCGGGTCATGCTCCAGTCTTGACTCGATCCACCAAAGGAAAACTTGGACTTGTGATGGCAATTAGCTTGACCTTTCTAATAAATGCATCGGCCACCGCATTGGCCTTGCCCGCCTTGTACTCCATCACAAAAATTCTGCCAAGAAAGCTTGCCACCTAGCTTACTTCAGTGTCAACTTCTTTTGGTTGAGGAAATAGCTTGTGGCAGCATTGTCGGTCTTAACCACGAACTTGGACCCCAACAAGTAATGCCTCCAAGTTCACAAGCAATGCACCACCGTGATCATCTCCTTCTCTTGGACTATATAGCGACGTTTGGTATCATTTAGCTTACAATTCTCATAAACTATCAGATTTCCATCTTGCATTAAAATACCACCTAGTGCAAAATCAGTATGTACCTCATATGACTTGGTGTGATCGGGAAGGACTAACACGGGTTCCTCCTATCATCGCTTGTTTCAGGACTTCAAATGCTCCTTAACACTTAGCATCCTAAGCTTAAACTATATTCTTCTTCAATAGATCGGTGAGTGAAGATGCGAGGGATGAATATCCCTTGATGAACTTGAGGTAGTAGTTAATAAGGCCAAGAAAAGAGCGCAACTCCTTAGTGGCTCCCAATCGTGGATGACTTGCACCTTGGACTTGTCCATTCTCAACTTACCACTTCCCACAATGTGCTTTAAAAACTTTACTTCATGTTGTGTAAAAACACATTTCTCCCTCTTCACATATAGCTGGTTTTCTCTTAAGACTTGAAAAACTTGTCGTAAGTGCATAAGGTGCTCTTCCATTGTTTTGTTATATACCACAATATCATCCAAGTACACTATAACAAATTTATCCAAGAAGGGTTGCAATACTTGATTCATAAGGGTGCAAAATGTGGAACATTTCTGAGCCCAAAGGGCATGACTAGAAATTCAAAGAAACCATACCTCATAACACATGTTGTCTTTGGTACATCTCCCTCTGCAATTCTCGCCTGATAGTATCCCGATCTCAAATCAAGCTTGGTAAACCATCTTGCTTCCCCAAGTTGATTGAACAAGTTAATAACGAGTGGAATGGGATACTTGTTCTTCATAATGATCTTGTTGAGCACCCTATAGTCAATATATAAACGGAGTGACCCATCGTGCTTCTTTTAGAAAAGCACGAGTGCTCCATATGGAGCTTTCGACGATTGGATATACCTTGTATCCAATAACTCCTTAAGTTGCCTCCTTAATTCCTCAACCTCGAGAGGTGCCATTCAGTAAGGTACTGTCGAGGGTGAATTTACACCTTGCACTAACTCGATCTTACGATCCACTTCTCATTAGGTTGGAAGCTTCTGCAGCAACTCTACAAGCATCACACCCTTAAACTCCTTAAAGACATGGGCAATCTCCTTAATAGGTAGTCCTTACAGTGAAGCTTGCTTCTCTTCCTTGATTGCCACCAAAAATGTGGGTTGCGCCTTCTTCACACCCTTAACGAGTTGTCTGGCTTGTAGACTTGCCTCACGTGAAATAGGCACCATGTTGGACCCCAAACTTTTTTTAGAAGTTAGAATTATTAAATGAAATAAAATGAGGAATTGGTGACGATTTATTCATGTGCAAAGAAAAGGAAAATTCTTGAATTTGAAATGATATACAAGATTA
>JANPWT010000009.1:22355738-22367900 GCA_024678245.1 Erythroxylum densum
AATCCGTTTTTGGGCGATTTTGTGATCTATAGAGATCCGATTGAGGCGATTTCTGATTCTATGTAACCTAGAGATATGGAATTTCATTTTAGCTTAGGAATCGGATTTAATTGTGGGCCCTAAGCAGATTAATTTTTATTGAAGAAAAATTAGGGTAAAATTACCAAGATTTGTTTGGATGACATTAACATTAAGTCCGATTTGAGGTTTCCTCAGTGGTGAGGAATCCCTCCCTTGTAAGATGCGCATCCAGATGTCACGTAGGACGTCGGGCACGCGACTCACCGGGGAGGGATTCCAACAACATCAATGTCATTATTCAAAATATATTCTAAAGTAAACAGTTAATTGAGTGAGACCGTCTAGGTTACTAATAGTACGCTCTAGATTAGCCTTTGCTTTCAAATTTTAGGAACGCCTGAATGCGGACACATGACCTGCATAACCCATTTATGCAAGACACATATTGCACTCTCATCAATAATTGCACACATAAAAACATTCATTTATGCACAATTGTAATAATGGACCATGTATGATGCATGCTCAATGACAATCCCGGGCATATGTTTTAGAACATATTTCATGCTCATTCCCATTTCATTATTCATATGTGCCTAATTTAACTTAGTTTACACTTCATTTGAACATGATCTTTCTAAATTCTCCTTTCAATCTTGATCCTTTAAATATGCCTAGCTTATTCATAGGCTTACACCTCAAGAACACTTGATTACTTTATATCATAACTTAATTTCTCATCATCTCTTTTCAAACCTCATATGGCCTCAAAATATCCAAATCATCATCCATTAGGAATCCAATTGAAAATCTCATAATGCAAAATCACTAAAATTGATTCTAGAATACTTAAACCCAACATTTCTAAACTCAATGAACTAGAATCCTTCCAAAAATCCAAAAGATTAAAAATTATCTTACCTTGATTCTTCATCAAATGAAGGGATCCTTAGCTCAAAGGGAAGCTCTTCTTTTCCTCTACTTGTTTCCCTTCTTGATCTATTCCAAAATATCTCTTGTGGGCTAGGGAAATTGAAATCCTAACTTGTTGTCTCTTCTTTCTCCCTTTCTCTTCTTCTCTTTGTACTTCTCTCTTTTTTTGACATTCTCTCTCTTTTCTCTATAATTTTTGTTCTTCCATTTTGCTTCCTTCCATTCATATGTTTCTACTCCATTTATAGGCAAGGCCACACTTTTTCTTCCAATTATGCCCTTAATGAATGAGAATTGTCTCATTTGTCCTTCCATTTATGCCTCATGTCTTTTATACTTAAGTGTCTTGTCAACAATACCCTTGAATATTCTAACATAAATTTGTATCTTAGAAGCATCTTCTTTATTGTCTTACGTTTCTAAAGACACCAAAACCATTCAATTTGGTTCAGTAGTGTGAGCGTTACACTCCAATATCTCTGGACTACTTTTATTCTGAGACAATACCCTATACTCTAATTCCATCCAAACATTGAAACACTTAGAGTCCGATTCAGAATTGGATCTCTTTATACAATTTGTAGCCTTATGTTTATATTTTACCATAAAACAAAAATCATCTCATTTGGACCTCTACTAGTCCCGCAAACATCAAAATACTAAAGTATGTTGAGTAAGATAACACCAGTTCATATTATTTAAGAACACACTCACTGTACCCGTCCCACTCTTTTCACTAAATCTTTCTCCATTAGTTTCATATGGCTATGATTCTTATTGGAGATGTATGGAAATGTCTTACGAATCCAATGGCTTAAGAGTCATGTCATTTGGAGGTTTATAGGAGAAGTTATGGTCAAAAGAATCCAACATGTTCACGTCCTTATACATATTGTACATGCCTTGGAGCAAATACCATAACTCTCACTACAAGTGTTGGAATGACTTCGTTTTTAAACTATTGAAAAGAGGACTTCGAGAACTACAACTTTCATGAAGACCTTGAAGGCCAATGCCATCGTCTCACTTTTGCATCGTCTCACTTTCTTTTTGTCTTAGTTCTATCGTCTCATTGCCATCGTCTCATTTCCTTCGTCTCATTTCTATCGTCTCATTTTCTTCTATCTCATTTCTTCCATCTCATTTTGTTCTGTCTAATTTTCTTGCGTCTCATTTTCTTGTGTCTCATTTTCTTTTGTCTCATTTCTTTCGTCTCATTTCTTCCATCTCATTTCTTTCGTCACATTTTCTTCCGTCTCATTTCCTTCCGTCTCATTTCCTTTCGCCTCAGTTTCTTCCGTGTCATTTCTTCCGTCTCATTTTCTTCCATCTCATTTTTCTCCTTAGAACATCTCCAATTATAAGGAATATAACTTTTGACTCTGATGTCTAAAATTTTCATATTATATACCTTTGTAAAGATAAAAGAAAGATCTACAACTTTCCACAAGGTACTTTTGCTAAAATCTATTTAATTCCTACACTAATGTACTGCACCAAATTCTTAACTTCATGAAATTTTGAGACTCTTAGAGATAGAATTGAAATTTGATGTCTTCATAAGAAATGTAGCCATGTATCTCTAGTTTAATCCAAATTAAGAATAATCTCGTTTGGACAACTAGAGAAAATGTTGTGGCTAAAAGATTGAAGCATATTCAGAAAATATTTTCCATATTACTACCAATTTTGTTTCCAAATCTTTCCTTATCACAACTCATACCAAGACCACTCTCTCTACTCCCTCTATTTCTCATTTTCAATAAAATCACATTTAATATCAATTATACCCGAAAGTTTTCAATGAATGCACGTACCACTTTTTTTGCAAAAACATTTAGTATTTATGTGCATATATGTTAACATGATGCGTGAGCAAAAAGAAATGCATTTCCTTAGACTCTCTTTGAGCTCAAATATACTGAAATTTCAGGTCCTAACCCTGAATAAGGGGATGGGATGTTACATTAAAGGGAGGGTAAGGTAGACTTTTCTTAATCATTAAAGGTAAAATGGGCAGAAAGAAGTGTTGTCTTTTTCCTAAAGAGGAGGGAAAACAAAAATGGGAAAGAAGGAAGTGAAATATCAAATCAAAGAGATAAAGAAGAGAGATTTCGATGGTTGAGAGGAAAGAAGAGAGTTGAGCTAGGGTATCATCTTTTCTAAACCTTCTAGAGAGATTTTTAGGTTGTGCAATAAGGGAAAAAGGTAGAGGAAGATAAGAGATTTATTTTGAACTAAACATCTCTTCATTTGGTGAAGATTTAAGGTAAGAGCATTTTTAATGCTTTGGATTTTTGAAAGGGTTTTGGTTCATGAAGCTTAGGAAATGCATGTGTTTAGGAACTCTAGAATCAATTTTAGTAAATGTACTATATGGATCTTTAATTTTGCAGCCCTTTTGAACTTGGGATTTTTGCCTATGAAAAGGGAATCAAGAAAGACAAGAGGAGCGAGAGGAGAGGCACATTCGAACAAGTTATAATCAAGGAATTCAAGGTGGGTTACATTTTTATAATTGAATAATAAGCCATCAATGTTTCTTTCAAGAAAAGGAAATAAATGTTTTCAACTACTTGTAAATATGCATTTATTATTCTTTAAATGCTTTGAGAAAGCGCTACATGTTGTGTGCATTAATTTTTTGGATTAACTATGAAACAAAAATGGAAATGATTTTGAAAGGATACCAAGTATATGAAATCAAGTTTTCAAAAATGTGTCAATTGGGCAAACTATTTTCCGTTCATGAATTTAGTCCATTAAAAAAATGTCACGTACACGTTGACCAAGTTAACGGCTTCTTCTGCCTGCCCACTAGTGGCACAGAGCTCCTTCATAGACTCCCTCAAGTTTACGACTACACAGGACTATTATGAAATTGTGTAGTTCGTCATGTGTTATGGATTTTCCCAAACCATTATGATGTGCTTATGTATTTACATGTGTTGACAAGTTTGATGATTTTTTTATTTATGCAAGTGGAGAAATTTATGTTGTATGGATTTTCATGAAAATTTGTTATTATTATGAGGGTTTTCAAGGGTTTTTACTTGTTACCGATTATAAAACTGTTACCTACAGGCTTGAAGCTCACCCCCATTCCTCCCCATCTATAGGTGATGAACAAGATATCGAGTGATCAAGTTGAGAATCAAGGCATCACTCCAATTTACATTTTTTTCTTTTAAAGTTAGATCATGTAAAACAAGGCTTTAGTCGCATTTTGAGAAATCATCATTCTTGTAAAGTTGGTATTTTTGGATTATGGTGTAAAGTGGCTCGAAATTCCCACTAAAGTGTTTGTAAAACTTTATTCTTTTAATGTTAATGAAATGTGAATGGTGCATGGATGATGTGAGTTGAAATTAGATATATGTGAAAAAGCAATTAACTTGAGTTGATGATTTTGGAACATAAATCGTTGATATATATACATATGTATGTATAAGCGAGATACTATGGAAAGGAAGATCAGAATTATAACTGATCAGATGTAGTTGAAGGTGATGAGACAAATGAGTTAAGATTTGAGAGTTTAATGAAATCGTTTTGGTAGCTAAATGGTTATGTTAAGAATATTTCAAGTTTGCATAGTGCAAAATTTCAAGTCTTCCATAAAGGAAAAATTCGTGTTTTGACTTTAGGGCAAAAATCTGGATTGACCTAGGATGAATTTGAAAAGTTGTCTTCATGGAAGTTATAGCTTGTCTTTCTAGCTTTCTAATGTTATAAAATATGAATTTTTTGGATGTCGGAGTCAAAACTTATGGTCCTTATAAATGGAGATGCTCAGGAGTATAGGATGTATCGTCTGGTGAGGACGCTTTGTCTGGTGAGAACGGATAGTCTAATGAGGACGCTTCATCTAGTGAGGACACTTTGTCTGGTGAGAACGTATCGTCTGGTGAGGACACTTCGTCTGGTGAGGATGTTTCGTTTGGTGATGTCATATCATATGATGATGACATCATATCGTCTAGTGCACTGTTCATCTGATCCTATCATCTAGTCATATTTTTTACCCTATAGACGATCAAATTTCACTTTAGAGTCTTCACAAAAGTTGTAGATCTAGAAGTTCTCTTTCAAACCATCTAATAAAGACCCCAATCCGAGGTTTGTATAGAAATTTATGTCAATTCTCCCAAGAGAGGTACAATATGATTGAGGACATAAACATACTTGATTCCTTTGGCCATAACTTCATCACTCGACCTCCAAATGAAGTGATTCTTGAAGGAATAGACTACTAATACATTTTGCTACCTCTCATTAAAAATTGGTAACTTTTGATGTCGATTTGAAGAATATTGATGGAAAGAAAATGAGGGATTGGTTGGAAGAGCATAATCAGGTTATGAACGTACTTGGATTTTTAGGCATATCTTGCGCTATAGAGCTTCGAATGAGGTGGTTCTTGTTTCAAAATAAACAAGAGGCAAAGAGCTACAATTGTTTTGAAGAAGTCAAATTGTCATTTAGTGTTTAACTGATGTGGCACATCACCCTTATGGGAAGATGGCTAATAAGGAGTCATTGAAATAACCCCACAAGGAAGCTTGATCATGCTTTATGACTCCGGATTGTTGGGCACCGAAAACTACAGGGTATTAGGCTCACATCTCGGGACTCCGATGTTGGGCTCCGAAAGCAGGTCTAATATAAAATGGATTGTATTGCATATGCTTTGGCAATTGGATCAATCATGTATGTGATGCTATGTACTAGAACAGATGCTGCTTATGCTTTGAGCATAACAAGCAGATATCAAGCTAATCCCAATGAGGGTCACTGGACGACTATGAAAAACATCTTAAAGTACTTAAGAAGGACTAAAGATATTTTCTGGTATATGGAGGAGCTGAGCTGAGAGTTCAGGGTCATTCGGATGCCAGTTTCCAGTCACATCAAGATAATAGTATATCACAGTTAGGGTACATTTTTACTCTTTATGGTGGTGCGGATACTCGGAAGAGTTCCAAACAACCATCGCAGATTCAACGACTGAAGTAGAGTACATTTCAACATCAGAGGCAGCAAAGAAAGCAGTTTTGATCAAGAAGTTCATCACTAAACTTGGAGTGGCTCCTAGCATTGTTGAGCCCATAGTATTGTATTGTGACAACAACAATGCTATTGTGCAAGCAAAGGAACCCAGGCTTCATCAATAGTCTAAACATGTACTCAATAAGTTCACTTGATCAGGGAGATAGCGGAGCAGAAAGACATAACATTAGAGCGAGTTCGCACTGAAGAGAATCTAACAGATCCTCTTACTAAGCCATTGTCTCAAAAGAGACATAATCAACATATGGATGGATATGACATTAGATTCATAGGGGATTGTCTTTAGTGCAAGTGAGAGATTGTTATTTTATGCCTATGCAGCCAATCAATTGGATGCAAATTAATTTATGAAATTATATTTTAAATAATAAAAAGGCATTTTTTATCTTTGTGTATTAATTTCATTAATATTTTATGTTTTAATACTAAAGATAAAATCTTTGAAATAATTATTGTGTGATTGAAATTATGATGAGATCATAATTATAAGATTCAATTTACACTTATGTATTATTCCTAAATGTTACTAGTTCAATTTCATCAAGATTGGATACTGTTGAAATGGTAAAACTAGCACAAGTTATGTTTCTTTCTTACGAAGAAAGTAATTGATCTCATAAGTTAAAGTATAAAGATATTTAAATTGATGTGTGGGTGATTATTAGAGAATAAGTCACTGAACTGACCCGATTATGAGAATTCCAAATAGAATATTACTTATGCGTCTATGGATTATCTCATAATGATGGTTGTATAATTGATCCTCAGACTTAAGATTACCAAGGTATCTAGTATGGAAATTCTGTGTTTTGATATTACTTATAAATCATCCTAGGATAGTTCAGTTGGTAGTAATTGGATACAGTATAAACCATATGTAGATAGTTGAGTGAGTTAATATAAGATTCATCACTCTAAAGTAATTAAAGAGAATATTATACTATTTTTGATTAGTAATGATTTACGGAATTTTTTGACCATAGTGAATTGATATTTGAAAAGGATCTTTCAAATTTCAATTATAAATCAATTACTAATTAACAAGAACGAACATGATTGGATGATAAGAGTAGACACTGTATCCATACTCTGTCCAATTAGAATATTGAATGACGAAAGGATTAAATTATACATTATAGCCATGCATGGACATGTTAAGTCAATCACTTTGATATGCCTGATATTTAGGTAATCATAACATGTTGTTAGACGATAATCATGATTTATGATTATGAATTATTTAATTGAAGAATTAAAGATAAATTAAAAGGAGTTTTAATTTATCTAATTCTAGTTGTGAATTATAATTATAATTTATAATCATTACCAATTTATTAGGAACCTAATGGGTCACACATCAAAGAGAAATTTGTGAAAGAAAAATTAATTTAATTAAGTTGGACATAATTATAAAATTTGAGAAACTTTCGGAATCAAATATGAGATATTTGATTTTATTAAAATTAAATTAATTAGAATTAGAATTTGATTATAAGTATAATTAAAGAGATTTAATTTTAATAAAAGACTATCATGATTTTTCTTTTTAAAGAAAAAAAACTTTTTAGAAGCTAACACTTTTGTCTTCTTCCTTTCAAAACAGTTTGAGACTTACTCTGTGAATACCATCAGAGGCTGAACAATTGGACAGCTAGTGATTAATCAATCAGAAAAGGTTTCACAGATTTTTCTTCGGAAAGTGAACAAGGTACAATTTCTAAATCATTTTACAGTTTATTCAAATTTAATCAATTATCGAGATATATTCGGAATTCGAAAAAAATTTTGTTTTTTGCTGCACCCGTGATTCGATCATAGTTGGATTCCAACACTATTACCAAACCAATTAGTTGTATGCATAAACCAATAGGATCATCACAAGTAATTGACAAATCCTCTTTACTTTGGTTGATCGATTTACATATAAATTGTTAAGAACACAGAATATGAAGAGCCAGAAAATCAAAGCAAAAGGAATTTCTGTCTCTGTTTCTCATCCTGTAGTCATGTATAGCATCTTTTGCTTAGTATTTGTTTATTTATTATAGCCTTTTTCCTTTCAGATTCGTATCTCAAAATCTACATTCCGGAGACCTGTACCTTTTACTTGGTGAGTTTTGATCAAATCATTGATGTTCCAATTACTTATCTATTAGTTCTGTCCGGCACTCCGGCCAGTTCAAGTTTTAGTAGGCCTCGATTAGATCAACTACGAAAATAATGAGGAAAGTCCATCCCTACAGATAATACTCTGCACTTGGTTGTAGCCTGTAGGTAGCTTTATATTGACTCGCCAGTCGGAGGATTCAAAGCATACGTCGAGGGGTTTTCTGAACATAGCGTTTCAATGATATACGAAACAAAAAATTGTTTCATGGCCATGAAACCTACTCATATTTCAGAAGTATAAGACTGAAAATATAACCTTGTCTGGCTTTTGTAAATTTTTGGACATTTTCACATTAACCTCCAGGACGACATGTCAGAAGCAAATTCTTGCAGAGCAACTTCTTCACAGATAGTAAACATGTCCACGTCTGGACTTTACAGGAACATCATCACCATCCAGTAAAAGAGTGTCTCGCAGGCCTATGAACCACTCCTGGTCTTCATAACTAAGTACCGTACGTAACTTCCAGAGAACTAATGTATGCTGCTATTGAAGCGAGCTAAAAGATAAGCAAACTGACTAAAGTACCGAATGAGGTAAACAAAGAAGTTCAGGATAACCTTCAGCTTAAGCAAAATGTCCAGAAGTAGAAGCTACGGGGTACTGAATATAGTTTCCTCTAAATTGTCAGCCAAAGCCATAGGCATCAGGACCAAGCCTTTGCTCTGTAGCAAATTGGATGCAGCTGATGGATTTATTTCTAGTAACTTCCCAACCATCTCTTCAAGATGTTCTTTCCTCATTTGCTCATAAACAAAAGAGTGGCCATAACCCTGAATATATTTAAAAAAAAAAGGAAATTCGATGACATCAGGCTTCAAACGATGGGATGAAATGCTGCTAAGATGATGGGAAATACATGTTGGTTGTTGTTTGATGTCATACCTCGATGGAAATAAAATCACCGGAAGTTGCTTCACCACCTAATCTGCTCTGAGATAATTCCTGTTTTCGTGATTCTCTCGTTAGATAGAACATGAACAATTCCACAATGAGATTTTGGACAATACTCTGAAAGTTTCATTGATTGATAATCAAGAGTTATTATTATTGCCTTTTGCTTTTGTTTCGGGGATGGAAAGTTCAAGCATAGTCCCATTCATGCAGACAAGAGGTCAGAAACTAAAGATATCTATCAGCAATTGAGAATGCGCCCTTGTTACAATGAAATGTGTGCGCCAATAAAGAGGTAAATAAGTACGTGGCAATGATCCGACTATTATAACGAGCACTTGTTAATTGTGCTTGAATGTACACATCTGCCATGGCGTTTTAAGAGCAGACGCTAGCAGGAACTTACTCTCATCTGAAGCTGCAGATACTTGATGTAGTCAATAACTTCATCTAGAATACCAGCTTGAGAGGCCTTCAAAACAAAGAAATCAACCAAAGACAGTTTTAGATAAGATGAACATAGGCATGTCGTCTGTATTTGTAATTGATGTATAGAGTACTGATGACAAGTTCTATAGCAATTATATAGAGAGGCATGCTAAATGAAATGTCCGGCCAAGCAACTACGTTCACAGGATATGGAAGAAGCTCTTGCAGTGCCTTGAGTCCTGCAGCAATTCGTAACCTGCGTTCCTGAAGTAAGAAAATCAATGTCATGTCTAGTCAATTCATCGAAACAAGCACTGAAACATTAACAAACCAATTCAATTAACCGGTAACATTCTTTCCAAATTTGAGTACATGACATTAGCTTTTGTATGCTCAGTTATAAGACAAAAACGTTTATATATATATGCCCAGTACTCAGATAAAGAAGAAAGATCCTCTTACGCGACCACTTCTAAGAGCTGCATCTTTTGATGGTTTAGAGAGATAGGCAGATGGAGCAACCATTACTCTAGGATGAATCTGAGGAAGGTCAACATTAACTGTGCTTCGCTCGTACATCCAAGAATTATTAATCTGCACTTGGTAGAAGCAAACTAATCTAATCAGACAGGGTTAGAGATGGAACAATGAAGCAAAGAACTTAACCTGACTCTGATGTTGTGAACTTTGCCGCTTGTTCTCTGGTTGTTCTTCATTACGTGGTGTTAGGCATCTCGCCTATCAAACACAACCAAAGCACTATGCTTGATAATTGTTACAGAATGTAATGAAACCCAATACCAATTACATTCAAACTCTTACATTTAATGAAGCTTCAACGTTGACAGAATTAAGCATATGGGCATATGGCTTCAAGTCGTAAATATCCACATGAGAGAAACCATCAGGAGGCTTGAAACCACAAGTCATCCATGAGCAGTTGTTCCCTTTTTCACTTTGAACATCAGAGACTCCTTTAACGTCAGGCAGTATATCAAGGGGTGGGCTTATGCCTCTCAGGGCATCAGACGGAGAACCATCTTCAAGAAATTTTGTGTCTGCGAGAAACTCATAATAGCTTAGCTGGGCTTTAGGCCAATCAACCCATTGAGCTAGAGGCATAGCAAGAGTATGGGTTTCGCTGCTGCTCCCTGTAAAAAACATCTCATTATCATCATTTCCAGCACCTAAAGGAGCGTTATTAGACTTCCCTCCCAAATCGGACGGCATCGGCTTTGGAGGGTTGTTATAGCTGCTTGCGCCTTCCATAGTCTGCCAAGTAAAACACAGTGGCATGATTATTACACTTCCCAAAAATAAACAAGAAAGTAATAAAAGAACAATTCTAAACAATGGCCTGAACCTGATCAGTGACATAAAAAGCATTTTCATGCGTGCAACAGGAATATAAAGATCAAGAACACATCATGAATACATGTATGTCTTTACGATGAAGAGAAAAAGTTGGAATGCTGATATGAACTTGGGAAGCTACATATCAAGAGTACTTCATCTATTAACAGCTGAGACAATCGTAGTTTAGGTAACAAACTCTAGCGTAGTGACAGATAGTGGCAAGTAACCTAAAACCACACAAGAAACCCATCATGGACGATGTGAAAACCCAAGAGAAGTTCAAAAAACAAAATTAAAAAAAAGGAAACCAATGTTTAGGTGGTTCCTAGAGTGGGATGAAACTCAAGAATAGAAGTTAGCAACGCATGTAGAAAAATGAAAATGGGCTTACAGTCAGGAGTCAGGATGGCCTAAAACAAGGTGAGAGGGTATTTGTTTAATTTGTAGGGGAAGTGAAGTAAAAATGGAAGACAGGACTCTGCAATTGCCAACATTTGTGTTGTGTGCTTTATCGCAATGTACATGTGACAACCAGACCACTACTGTTGTCTGGAGGCGGCAACGCCGTAACAGCCCAGACTTGCACGTTTTGTCTTTTTTACTGTGTATTTATCTTTTTTCTCTTCTCCGGGTATGTATGCTCTTTGTTTTTTTTTATGTTGTCATTCCTATGAAATTTTCGTTGAAGGCAAATCCATAAGTTATGGTTTAGTAGTTAATATTTATTTATTGTTGTATTGAAATCTCATAGGACCTTCTACTTGATCATCCATAAGTTATGCTTTCTATTTATTTATTGTTGTATTGAAATCTCATAGGACCTTCTACTTGATGACGATTGGCTGAGTAAAAGATTACTATTTCATATACATAAATTTCATATGTTGACGTGAGTGGTTCAGTATTTTCATTCTTTAATGAGATGTCTTCAGTTCGAGTCTTAGAAATGAAAAAATCTATT
The DNA here is from genome assembly GCA_024678245.1 of Erythroxylum densum. Lineage (NCBI taxonomy): Eukaryota > Viridiplantae > Streptophyta > Magnoliopsida > Malpighiales > Erythroxylaceae > Erythroxylum > Erythroxylum densum. Next base: position 22,367,573 of record JANPWT010000009.1, read on the forward strand.
TGATCAGTACTTTATCCCTTACGAGTTGACCCAATACGAGTGAAGATTAATCTGAAAGTGGATAGCTTAAAGACACCTTCACGTAATTGAGACCTTTATAAGATATATCTCGTCAGCTAACAAAAAAAACAAAAAGTTATCGTTACGAGCAGGGTTTTAAAACCCGGACCGGACCGGCCGGTCCGACCGGTGACCGGTCGGTGGTCTGGTCCGGTTCATACCCTAAAACCGGTCCTTAATTGGACCGGTGTGAACCGGTCAAAACCGGTCAATTTGACTGGTTTTGACCGGTCGGACCGGTCCGGTTGGACCGGTTCGATAATTTTTT
>JANPWT010000009.1:22385341-22396070 GCA_024678245.1 Erythroxylum densum
CTTCTATTTAATTATTATTATTATTATTATTATTATTATTATACAAAATTAATTTTCTTCTTCTTATTATTATTGTAAGTATTATTATTATTATTAACTTCATTATTCTTATTATTATTAATGATTGCTATTATTATTAATTAAGCATATAAACTTTTGATCTTTATATGCTTAAACTACTCTTCCTAATGCCCTCTATCTCCCATACACCAAAGAGAAACTTGAACTCAGTTGAAATTGATGCATCTCACATTTCACCATCTTCCCAACAAAAACTACCAGCTTCATCTCTCCAGCAATCTCTAGAAAGCACGCAGAAGAAAAAAAGCTAACAACAACTAACAATCTCCAAAAGGCACGAATAACCCATCACAGAAATTGTAGTTGGAATCACAGAACAAACACAGAAAACCCAACTCCGACTCATCCTCGTCTTCCCCATCGTCATCTCTCCAGTCTTCCCAGTCTCCATTTTCTACTTCAAATTCTTCACTTTCGTCAATAATCATTTTCTTGTTTGTTACGTCCATTCTTTATGAGTGTAGAGCGAGAGAGGCACAAGTTAGTGTTGAAATTAAACCTCCTGATCAACGCAACTAGCAGAAAAAGGTTCTGTTTACTTGATCAACGCAACTGGCAGAGAAAAGAGACGAGAGTATGAAGAGTGAGAGAAACCCACTGAGCCAGAAACCAAGACCGTGAGTGGAGAAAAGAGAGGAGAGCGTGAAGAGCGTGAGAGGGCCACTGAGCGAAAGACGAAAAGCGCCAGTGAGAGTTGTCGAGAGAGCTGCTGCGTGAGAGAGAGGGACAAAAGTTGTCCAACAAAAACAAAGCATGGGTTACCTATTTCGGACGGTTGCGGAATAGGTAAAGACGGGAGGTAGCATCTTTAGCTATTCTCCCGTATCCCAAAATGTGCAATTTACGGAATGGTTATTCAGTAAATTTTTTCTATGTAATCCGTAGGAATAGACGGGTAATAGAAATTTTATTATCCTGAACCAAACAGCCCGTTAGTGTTACTAACAAATACTCGGTGAAAATCACGGCATTGCGTAATTTATGTCCTCAGCCGATCTATTTCAAGTAAAATCAAACATCAATTCTGGAAGACTCCTTTTAACGCTATGAAAGCGTTTACAGGCCTACAACCTTCTAGTAGTCTTTCTAAAGTCAAATCATCTCCGGTAAAACATTATCATCTCAGCGTACATATATATTTACAAGAGTGGTGGCCGACACGTTAGTACATCTCTTTGTTTTTTATCCAAGGATTAAACAGAGTATATATGTCATATAATTCACATACCGTCCACATCATGTCCTAATAAAGACCACGCAAAAGCATAATTCTTATGGCTTTTTCCAAACAAAAGCCCAATGTTAATGGCAATTATTTCATCCGTCACATATTTTATTTATGTTTTATTATCACATCTATTAATTTTATTAATGAAATCATATTAGATTTATGCATATTATTATTGAAATTTAAAATTATGTATCATATGTTAAACTTATACATAACATTATGAACAATAATTTGTTAGTCGCTAAAGTGACCAAACAAATTAAGTAAATTTTTGTCGTGTATAAATAATCATTTATTCATAAAATATTAATGTATATTATTAGATTAATTATTAATGTATATTATTAAATTAATTATATGAATAAATGATGTTAGATAGGATTTTAGAATTTACTCAAAGGTAAATTAATATTCTATAACTAATAAACATAATAGAGGAAAATTAATATTTTCTTGTCAAATATCTTATATATCCAAAGATATTTATTGTTTTTAATTAGAGATAGCAATAAGTTGGGCCCGACCAAAGGCCTGACAAGTAAAACGATGTCATTTTACCTTTACCAAACTACGTTGAGAAAATCAAGCCCGAGGCCTTACCTGAAGCTTGATCAACTCGAGTCGGCCTTGTTGATTTCAAGTCGGGCCTAGGCCCTTTTACCATCCTTATGTTTGATGAGATTTTGTTTGATTAAATGATAAAGTTTGTATGACATGAAATTTATCATAATATATTGTTGAGTTTGCCCAAAGAAAACCTGCAGTATATTTTAAAGATTTAATTACTTGAATTTGATAAGTTATTGATCATTTATGTGTTTGAAACTATTTCTCTTCATTTGCGTGCTTCTTCTGCTATCGTGTTTAGTGGTTTGAACTTCCCTTAATAGTGTGAACAAGTCAATTTCTATTTAGGTGTTTAAAATCTTAATTTAGCATTGTTGGAAGAAAAACTATTGCCATTATAAATATAAGCAATGAGATTCAAAAGACAACTATATATAAAGCATAGGAAAGGTTTAACAAATTATGTCTTAATTTTATGTGAATGATTATTGCCAATAACATTCATACCATTATTCCACAAACTAAAAGTGCTAAAGAATACCTTAAATTTGTAGAAGAATGTTTATGTTATGCGAAAAGTCTCTCATTGGTACATTAATGGTTGAACCCACGACTATGAAGTTTGATGATCACGACGCATACAGCAACATGTCCTGGATATGACGAATATTGTAACAATATTAAAGATTCTAGGTATAACAGTTGTTGACTCTTTCTTAGTGCAATTCATTATGAACTCATTACCTCCTAAGTATGGAGCTTTTCAAATTAACTTCACCACTATAAAGGAAAAATGGGGTGTTAATGAATTGCCCAGTATGCTCATTCATGAGGAAACAAGACTAAAAAAAAATCAAAGAGTTCATTCAATTAACGCTATAGGGCAAGGAGCTAATAAGATTCATAAGTCAAAGGCAAACAAATTTAAGAAGAAATCACCTACTAAAGCGATACAGGTTATTACTAATGTTGATAAAAAGGAACAAAAGACAGATAAGTGTCATTTTTGTAAGAAAGAAGGACACTATAAAAAATATTGTCTAAAACGTAAGGCTTGGTTTGAAAAAGGAAAAAAGAGCAATTTAGCCCCCAACGTTTACACTAAAATATGAGTTGAACCCTAACGTCTCAATGTGTTCAAAATTAGCTCTAATGTTTATAAAACATTCAAAATAAACTCTAACGTTTGGAAAATATTCAAAGCATCCCCTAACGGAGGCTAAAACTTCGGGAGTAATTCCATCTAGCCAAGGGCTATTTTGAACGTCTTCTAAACATTAGGATTCATATTCAACATTTTACAACGTTAAAGTTCATTTTGAATGCTCCAAAATGTTAGGGTCTAATTCTGATTTCAATGTAAACGTTATGAGCTAAATTGCTCTTTTGGTTTTTAAAAAAGTTACATCTAGCCTTTTTGTATGTTTCGAATTAAACTTAACTAAAGTTCCTTTTAATATTTAATGGCTTGATTCTTAAGTTACTACTTATATTTCTAATGTTATGTAGGATTCTTTATAATCCAAACCATAAACCCAACTAAGAACTTTCTTTTTATGGAAAACTGTAAGAAGGCCCTAATTGAAGGCATAGGGACTTACTGTCTAATATTAAATTATGGTTATCACCTAGATCTAATACAAACTCTCTCTGTACCTTTAATTTCTAAACTTGATGAAAGTAGGTTTACTTTTAAGTTTAGCAATGGTTGTTTTAGTTTATTTGAACATATTTTCATTATTAGTTATGGAATTCTTATAGATGGTTTATATAAATTGAAACTTGGTGATAATTTTTTGAATCCTTATTTTTTGTTTATCATACCATTAGAATTAATCATACCATAACGAATGATAATCCAGCTTAGTTGCAGTATAAATAATTGGGTCATATATCCAAAGAAAGATTAAAAAGAATGGTAAAGAATGAAATTCTTTCAAATTTATATTTTACTGATCTTGATATATGTGTGGATTGGATTAACAGAAAGCAAACCAAACATAGTAAGAGTAGTCATAAGAAGTACTAATCTCTTTGAAATTATACACATTGATATATGTGGACCTTTTGACACTATCTTTTGAAGGAGAAAAGTTTTATCACAATTATGGATAATTTTTCACGTTATGGATATATCTATTTGCTTAATGAAAAATCTTAAGTTTTAGACGCCCTTAAGGTTTTTGTAAAGAAGATTGAAAGGAAATCAAACAATAAGAGTGAAAATTTTAAGATTTGATAGAAGTGGTGAATATTATGAAAAATATGATAAATTTGGACAATGTCTAGGTCCATTTGGAAAATCTCTTGAGAAATATGGCATACTTGCATAGTATATTATGTTAGGCGAAACTCAATAAGATGGTATGGTAGAAAGGCATAACATGATGTTAGTGTATACAATTAGGAGTACGATGAGTAATTCCTCATTACCTATAACTTTTTAGATGTATGCATTAAAACTGTTGTGTATTTGTTGATTAAGATTCCTAATAAAGCAGTCCCTAAAACTCCTTTTGAGTTATGGACTGGAAGGAAACCTAGGATAAAACACTTACATGTTTGGAGTTATCCAGCAGAAGTGTGAGTTTATAATTCATATGAAAAGAAATTAGATTCTCAAATAGTTAGTAATTATTGTATTAATTACTTGGAGAAATCTAAAGGGTATATGTTTTACTATCCAAAATTTGTTAAAATAGTTAACACCAAGTTTACTAAAAATGGTGAATTTCGTAGGAGTGCTAAAAATGTGTTGTGGATATTAGTAAAATAAAAGTTGATGTTCCATTACTCATAAATATTCCAGTATCCACATCTATACCAAGTATTGTCCCAATATTGGGAAAAAAATGATTGTGGACAACATTTGGATGAAACAACACCTTATAAAGAAACTAACTTATAACCAGTTGACATAAATAAACCACATGGAATAGTTTTAAATAAACTTGTAAGAATAAGTAGATCAGATATTTTTAATGACTATGTGGTTTATTTGCAAGACTCAGAATTTGATTATGGCATTAATAAGTACCCAGTTTTGTTTTCACAAGCCATAGAAAGCGACAAGTCTAAAAAATGGATTGCTACTTTGAAAGATAAGTTAAATTCAATGGCACAAAACAATTTCTAAGACCTCGTTGATTTTCCAAAAGGATTTAAGTGAGTCAAATGTAAATGGGTCTTTAACACGAAGCATAGCTCAAATGGTAATATTGAATGGTACAAAGCTAGAATTTTTGCCAAATGTTATATTCAAAAGGGTGACGTTAATTATAAAGAGACTTTTTCACCTATCTTAAAGAAAGACTCATTGAGAATAATTATGACATTAGGAGCTATATCAAATAGATGTGAGAACTAACATTTTGAATTGTAATTCTGACATCTATTTGATACTGAATGGTAATCTCGACGAGGATGTTTATATGGATCAACCTGAAGGTTTTCCATTTTAAGGAAAAGCTCACATGATGTATAAACTTAAGAAATCAATCTATGGACTTAAACATACTTTGGATTTCAAGAAAATATTATTGATTGTCGTATCTACTAAAAGATCAGTGGGAGTAAGTTTGTAGTTCTAGTCCTATATGTTGATGATAATTTATTCCCTACTAGTGATTTGGACATATTGTATAAGACTAAAGATTTTCTTTCTAAGTATTTTGAAATAAAAGATATAGGAGAGGCATTCCATATGATAAGAACTTCAATATTTCGATATAAATCACAAAGAATGATAGGATTATCTTAAAAAGACTATATGGGAAGAATACTTGAGAGATTTAATACAAATAAATGTTCAATAAGGATTGTCCCTATATAAAAAGGGGATAAATTTAGTCTCATATAATGTACAAAGAATGATATGGAGCATAAACAAAATGGAATCTCTTCTATATAGTTATGTTATTGACAAGTTGATTTGTTTACAAACATAGACAAGACCTGATATCAACCTTGCAGTTGGAATGCTAGGCAGATATCAAAGTAATCTTAATATAGACCATTATAAAGTTGGAAAAAAAACTTTTTAAAGTATCTTTAAAAAATAAAGGACTATATACTCATGCATAAAAGATATAATCTATTAGAAGTGATTGGATATTCAAATTCAAATTTTGTTGGATGTGTTAACAGTGGAAAATCAACGTTTGGCTACTTGTTTTTAACAGGACCAAGAGCAATTTCATAGAAAAGTGCTAGACAATATATCATTGCTTCATCCAATATGGAAATAGAATTGGTAGCTTGTTTGAGGCCACAATTCATGTCTTGCGAAACTTTGTTTCAAGTCTTGAGGCTGTCAATACCATTAGTAAATCGTTGAAATTTTATTATGATACGTATGTAGTTTTCTTCTCCAAAAATGACAGTTACTCTAGAGATACTAAACATATGGAGTTGAAATATTTTGTCGTAAAAGAGTAAGTTTAAAAACAAAGAGTATGTATTAAACATATTAAAACAGTCTTATGAGTGCATATCCTTTAACTAAAGGCCTACCACCAAAGATATATAAGGAACATATTCAAACAATGGGCTTAGTTGTATTGATTGTTTTTTATGACGTTTTAACACTCTTGAGCTCAATAAAGTTTTTAATTGACAATTTAGTTATTTATTATGATTATGCATATGTAAGCGTTGTTGAATAAGAAATGAAAATGTCTTTGAGACATTAATGTAGATTTTTATGATGTTTATATGTCACAACTTGACTTGATAAATTACTCGTTTTGTTGTATAAAGAGGGAAGTATGCAATATTGAAGTGTATGATTGTTATAACATGCATCTTGTAGTTTATTGTGTTGAGGTATCTTTCCACCAATAGAATCTCTCCTTACCAAGTCCAACGAGTTTCTTGCCAGCCACTTTAGTATCTTCTGGGTGAGCTCTGCCACTGTTATGAGATCGTTTATGTTTTTAAAGGACTGAAGATCCCTTAGGTTGTCACATTGTTATTATTAGGATTATTTATCTTTTTAGTATTATTATTATTAGTATTATTAGTATTATTTTATCTATTTATATATCTATATATTTCAGGTATTTTTATTATTATCATTTCTATTTTATTGTTGTTGGTATTATTATTATTGGGTTTTACCTATTCTCTTTGTAATCTGCATTACTCTTATATTGTCTCATTTGTATGTGAGTCTATCGAAAATAGCCCCTATATTATATAGGAGTAAGGTTGTGTACTATCAGATCTCCTCAAACCTCGCTTCAATACAGAACTTCAAACTGGGTGTGATGATAATGATGATGATGATGCTTAAGAGATTTGTTTATGCACCTTTAAATTTGTTCCTATTAAAATAAAGTTTGAAGTATCGAGTTAGGTGGGAGAATGTTAAAATATGGCTAGATTAGTGATCATATTATAAATATATAAATATATATAATATTAATATAATTAAAGAGTCTTATATGGTTTATATTTTTATTTAATAGTGGAATAAATCTCAATCGTTTATGTTGATTAATGTTGATTACTTGATGGATGTGTCAAATTAAGAACTATAAATATATAAATTACTCATCTCTTTACTAATTAAGATTATAAATAGTTTTTCATCAAATTTAAGAGAGTCAAGAGGAAGAAAAAAATTTAACCAAAAACATAGTGAAGTTTCTTGATCTCTTTATAATAATGACATTTTATGTATCAAGTACACAATATTATACCATAATGATTTGTGACAATTGTTTATTTAAGATCCTAAAATTATGAATGCCAATTTTAATTTTAATTTTATTCATTAAGATCAAGTTTACTATAATATACTATCAATATTTAAAAAATAGCTTCAAATTTTTAAGTCAATATTTTTTAATTTCCATACATTATAATATACATAATAATTTGTTAATCATATAATAATCAAAACCTCAAATAATGGAACTTATTATTTTAGATAAAGTATAATACGCGTAATAATTCACAATTCACAAATCACAAATTAAGCAAAGGCGGAATAATTGAGTTTATTATTTGAAACAAAGTGGTATTATTTCCCGAGCTAATAGGATCCAAAGCTGAAGCTGTCACAGGTGGTCCCTTTCAGCAATATAGACGAGCTAAATCCTAATGTCTGGTTTTCCAAATCAAACTGCAGTAAATTGTCTTCCATCTGATGCCCACCAATCACCACTGATGTTCTGGCGTTGGCCCCACCATCCACGAACCCTAAGCACCACACATCCACTCCATCCTTGCCCATCCTCACCATGGAGTTTGACCCAAATATCCTCCAAAACACGCCGTCGTTTTGCATCATTAGGTCCACGGTGGGGACTCCTGGTCCCACTCGGGTAATAATAACGTCACTCGCTGGATAGCACACATCGAACGGCTCCACAGCAAGTCTTTCAGTGAGGTTCAACGCACCGGATTCTTTTATGAATGCCTCTATAAAAGCCTTGTATATGGAGCTCTCCAGCGTTGTGTATGGATTTGCCGTGCTTATCTTGGTCCCACCAAATCCATTCTCATCAACGGTGAGTAGTGTCTGTGAGTTATTAAATTCAACTACTTTCCCATTGACTTGGATGGAAGTCAAATTTATGTAATACTCATCGGACGGCTGTTGATACGTTACGACCGTGTTCCCCACACGATTCAGGATTAACGGCGTATAAACAAGAGATTTGGAAAGATCAACCTGAGACGAAAAGTAGTAGGGTCCACTGGATCCAAATAATGCCACGCCTGGTTTAGAAGAACCGGAGAGACAAAGCGCAAAATAGCGCGGAGCAGATAATGCCTCGCTAACCTGCGCCGGGAGCGAATGGTTGGACCTCCCAAGCGCAACGAGTCCTGTGGCCTTAGGGGCGAGTCCCTTGAGAAGGAAAGTCCTAGAACAAGAGAACACAAAATCCGGAACCACACCAAACTGACCAGGAACTGATCCACCGGCGACTGGCAGTGCAAGCGAGTCAACGATGGCGTTGGCAACAGTGACCTGTCGGGTGACGGGGTTCTCGGGATAGAGAGAGCAAGTGTCGTTAGCGCAAGCTGGGCCAGGGGAGGCGTAGCAGTTTCCGCATGCGAGAGAGTGGAAGGAGTTGCAGAGAGGTGAAGCGCAAGGCACATGGCGATAAGAGGTGGAGTTGTAGTTGGTGTAGCAGTCGGCCCAAGTGAAGGAAGCACCCAGGTCAAGATGTAAAATGGTGGGTTGAAGTGGGGTTTTGAGGTAAAGCGTGAGAGTGTAGAGTAGGGTAGAGTGATCCTTCTGTATTGGAGCAACATATGCCTTCTGAGAAAACGCTGGACTGAGGATTAAGGATAATAAAAAGAAGAAGATTGTCGGTAAGCGCATTGTTCAGTCAGACAAACAGGGGAGAATGAACCAGGCAAGATGGAGCACAGACGGTAACGCTGTAGAAGGAATTAAATTAAGCAGGTGGCTGTTAAGTGGATTCTGAGCTGCTTGGGAGTCGTGAAAATAGTCTATGCGAGCGGCCGCGTGTTCAATTGTATTTATCAATTCTACGCCCACATATTGTTCATTAATGAAATTTTTATATAAAAATCTAAATTTAATAAATGATAATTAATTAATTAATCTATATAAATTTATTAGGACTTAAGTAGTTGAATATTACTATTAAATCAAAATATGGGTATGGAGATATCCTTAAGCAGCATTATCTTTAATAAAGATGTTATCTTCAATAGATTAACGTAAAATATATTTATATGTGCGTGTATGTACATATTAAAATAATAAAATAAAAATAAATAAAAATGTGCGTGCATGTACATATTAAAATAATAAAATAAAAATAAATAAAAATGTGCGTGCATGTACATATTAAATTAATAAAATAAAAATAAATAAGCAAAAGATAAAAGTAATAATGTCAATAAAATAAAAATAAAAATACATAAAAATAATTAACACAATAAATATAAAATAAGTAAATAAAAGACAATAACATAAATAAAACAAACAATTTAGGCTAGCGTGGCCTCTATGCCAGGATGACTCCCTCAACTCAAGAAATGGTGAGCAAAATTTTGCTATATATTAGATATAAGGAGAACTTTACAACATATCAGTATATTTGTAATGTTATTTTCTAATAATTTTGTTTCTAAACTTGTACCACAGAGTGAAGATTTGTAGTAGTTTTTTTTTGTTGTCTGAAGCTGTTATTATGTTATTTTAATTATTTATTAACTTTTTACATCTTTTATATTTATTCGACTTTTTTATTATAACTACATGTAACATTTACATATGAGTTTATTATAAATAATTTATCTATTAAGTAGGAATAAGACTGCGTACTATTAAATTTTTCTAAACCCCGTTTACGTAAGATTCAATTGGATGTTGATGATGAAAAAATGCTAGGGTAAATAACTAAAAGGGAAGTATTATATATTAATAAATAAAAATGTTTTTATTATATAAAATAATATTTTATTATTTATATTAATAATAATTACCAAAATTTCATCTAACGTAAAGTATTGCAAAATTTTAAATTTTAAATATTAGATATTTGTTAATAAAATTTTAAAAAATCATTATCCAAAATTTCAAATACTAAATACTCTTCTTCTTCGAATAGTCATCGTTTACCACTTAAGATGGATTTTATTTTTAATTAGTTACATGTCACACTCCTTTGTAAATTTATCCTTTAATATTTATAGATTACAAATACATCATACATTTTAAAAATTTGCTAGTAAAATAATCTTATTTTGATGGTTAAATTTGAATTAGTTGCAACTTTTTTTGTTGAGCCACCCCATTCTCAAACCCTCTCGTACTCTTGCTAACTGGTCGGGTGGCAAAAACTATTAAAATTTTAATATTAA
>JANPWT010000009.1:22401543-22414183 GCA_024678245.1 Erythroxylum densum
AAAATTGTTCTTATCTATAAAAAAATTGAAGATTAATTAAAAAAATATTGTTAAATAAAAATTTATTTATTTTATAAAAATTTATTTATTTATAAAAATTGAACAATTAATTAATGTATTTAATAATAAAAATTATTAAAGTAAACCCAATCGAAATTTTTTTAAAAACTGAATCTAAATTTTGAACCATTCAAAATTTTTATTGTTTAATCAATTAAATTTTTTATTTTTTCTACACATCTATAATATAACCATTGTCCCTAATTCTCTTTTTATTTATTGTTACACAGATTATATTTATTTCAATTCTTTTATCTTATGAGTAGAGCTTGGGCAAACTAAAAAAGAGAAGAAGAAACTCCACCCCGAAGTTGAGCGTGACCCAAACGACAGCAACCCTTGTCCTCTCCTTCTCCTTCTCCTTCCAATCATCAATCCATCACCATTCTCACAGTGAATTTGGTGAAGTGTCTATTCTAACTTCGCAAAGTTTTAACCCCTTGTGCATGCAATCTGTTAATTTATTCTTATTCCCTTGCATTCGGTAACTCTACAGTCTACACGTTTCTCAGTTCTCTCCCCAAGTAAATGCCCTTAATAGGACGATGGTTGTGGAGTCTCTGTCCTGATTCCTGAATCTGAATGAGTGGCTGCCACCATTCTTCAAATATCGGGAACCGTGTGAATCGCAGTACTGGAGGCCCCATGTGTCTGATGATTGGTTTGTTCCACGTTTCCTTGGGGAAATCTTATCTGTAAACATGGAGCTCTCCATATGGCCGTTGATGTGAAGTGTGAACAACTTAATTATACAATCTTCACGTTAGTACATTTTATCTATTGGGCAATGCTAATCAATGACATGTACATATATTTCTGGGTTGGCATTGAAACCATTTGTCTATGCAACATTTGTCCATAAGCCCAATATTCAGGAAGAGAGAAGCACGTTTCCCCTTAAGGTGAGGGGAAAGGTGTGCGATAAGCTGCTATCCACTCTTAAAGAGAAATTTTCCAATTTCGTTTGTGTCACTTAAAAGTGCCATACCATGTTCACCTTTCTACACTCGTGAGTGATGACAGCTTCAAGCTCACGACAAAGCATATAAATAACAGTCAAAAAGGTTCCTTTTATATGCGTTGTTGTCGTTGAAGCCAGGTTTGGTTTTCTAATTTGATGTTCTAGCTTTCAACTTCAAGTTTACAAGTCTCTTAATCCAAAAGACTTTTAATGGGCTATTTTCCTTTCTTTTGCATAACTCAAATGAACTGGTCCCTTGGTTGAAGATGTTAATATCAATCCACTATCTAATCTGCCCAAGGTTTTTTGCTAACATTTTTTATTTAGATGGGATATCATCTTTTTTGGGTTGTAGATATCTTTGCAATACTGCAATATAAAAGATCTTCCATCATGAGTCTCCATATTGAGTAATTGGTTGATGTCAATTTAACTATAGAACTATTACCAATCGATGGCTTTGATGCCAATTGTGATGCTCCAAGTAACATCATCCACAAGATCAACAAGAATAATACACCAATTTCAAGCATTACAATCACTATAAATAATCAACTCGAACAACATAGATGACGAAAAATAAATAGAACATCAATTTTACATAGAAAACTCTCCAATGTAGAGAAAAAACATAGGCCAAACTAGCAAGTAAATCTACTAAATCAAATATCAACTTTACAAGAGTTCAGGTTTTGAGCTGACCCTAACTTGAAACACCCCGCGATACAATGACAGGTAATCTAATAAGGCTCTATAATAGAATAAAAATTTATATACCAAAACAATACTACTCTAAAATAATCCTGAAAAATCAAACCCTAAAAACTTGTAGTTGAAGAATACTATTATTCCTTAGTTAAAACAAACAAATCAACACAAACATACCTTAATCCACTTAAAAAAAACAATGCTCAACACTAAGACGGGCATGTTTAATCTCCTCACGAGTGAAACATCATCATTCAACTTTTATATAGTTATAAGAATTTATATGGTCACTTACACGACTGTGTCCACCAATAACACGAGCATGTTTAACCTCAATATGGATGTGTCTTTCATAAACAACTTCATTTCATTAGTCTTCTATCTCCATTTTTCTTTATTTTTGTCTCTTTCGATTCATAAAGACAATTATGAATTCTAAAATTTAAATTTAATAGTATTGATCCAACAAATATTTATAAATTTAGCCCTATTTGATTTTGGGTGAATAAATTAGAATTAATTATAAATGCAACATTCCTTTGTAGAAATAAAAGAAATTATTGGAGCATCTCTTAGCAAATCAAGAGTTTGAATATTTGTGGACATAAGATAAAAGTGGATAATAATGGTGGAATAGAAGGTATTAGAAGACATCCATCACCATGGGATTGAGTAGAGGAGGGCTGGACCGGTCAACGTCATATACGTACGAAGGCAGAATGGCGTGGCGAGACCTGTCTGGTTCCTAGAAAGTCACTAAAATAAAAGGCCCGCATCAGTAGAGCCGAAACAAGAGCGATCCCCAGAAAACTATGTTTTGTGTTCTTCTACCGAACTCTCCCAAACTCAAGAGTTCTAAAAACAGACATGTCACGCCCGTTCTCGATTACTCCATTCTCAGTTTCAGACAACTGACACCTTTGCAGTTCTTGACACTTAATAAACCCCTTTTGGTTTTGTTTTCTTTTTCTTCCATTGCTAGAGGACAAATCTAGGATTAGCCCGTCTTCGATTTGCTCGAGATTTCGCCAACTCTCAAGGTCTGTTTCTACCTCGCTCTCATTGATGGCTGCTGTTTTGGAATTTTTGAGTGTTCTTTTCTTGAATGCGAATGAATTTGGGGTATAACTTTGTGCTGGTTTTTGTAAAAGTTTAGCCTTTGGGTGTGGATCTTTCTCTCTCTCTCTCTCTCTTGGTTTTTTCATTGTTTAGCCGTGATTTGTTATCGTGAATATATCTGTTGAGTTGTGGGATCGCCGGATTAGATGCTGTTAAGCCATTTCTTGATATTTTAACGAAGAGGAGGCTTCCATTTAGCTGCAATTTGTACTCTTTTATGGTTCTGGTACTTTTACTAAGTTTTCGTTTTAAGTTTTTAGCCCTTTGCTGGTAGCTGTCCGTGAATGATCCTCTCTTCTGTAACTGGGATTGATGTCTAATTTTTGAGCTCCCACGTCCAGAGAGGAGATTTGCAATCCCGACTGGTAGAAGGGTTTTGTCATGTATTTCATACTCAATTCTTGTCTTATGAGAGCAGAGACACCATAGGAGCAATCCCTTGGGGTGAAATAGGGACAATTGTCTGTTGGTACGGAATAAGTATGCTAAGGAAAGTGGCTAAGGCCTCGTCAAAACAAGGTTTAGGATAGCCTCTATCTCAACCAGTATAATGTTTGATTTTGAGAACGCAAAATTCAGATGTTTGTATTGCTTGTCCACTTTCTCTGTTGTTATGAAAATGTATCTATGCACGGTTGCTTGCGCATATATTGCGGTGAAGAGCTGATTTCTTTAGAAAATTATTTAATGGAGTGAGAAAATGAGCAAATCTATAAGAGTTCTCGATGTATTTGTTTCTTCTTTTGTGCAATTATGCGCTTGTGTTGTGGTACTTATAAGACTTAGTCACAGTAAGTCGTTTGATTGGCCACAGTCCAGTTCTTGTAATTCTAGCTGAATTTGTAAGAACACCTTACGATGAAAAATCATATTGTTGCTAGCCCAGGATTATCTTAGATGTTATGCTGATTCAAAATTTCTTTGAATCTGAACAACGCCTTCTATCTTGACATCTTTATGCTGACTTGTTGCTTGTTTTTTTTTCCCCTATTCACAATGGCCTAAAGGAATGTCAATTGCACCAGCGGAGAGCATAGCATCACTGAGCAGTGATCTATTTTATGATATATTAAGGCGCCTTGATGGGCCAACCCTGGCCAATGCAGCTTGTGCTTGTGCTGCATTCTGTTCCATTTCAAAAGAGGAGAAGATATGGGAAAATGTTTGTTCTTCAATGTGGCCTTCAACCAACAGGGAAGATGTCAAAATATTGATTTCTTCCATTGGAGGGTTCAGAAAGTTCTATGCGGACTGTTTTACCCTCATTGTTAACAAGGAGTTTACCGAGTATCAATGGAATGAGTATCTTGAGTACCCTGAAGAATGGACCGAGGCTGAATATTATGGAGATATTGATCAATTTGAAAGTATTTCCCCATCAGATTTTGTATCCATTGTTGATATCAGGTACAAAGATAAAATAATCTGTTCAAAAGTTCTGTGGGGCATTCCCAATGCCAATGGATTCAATGGTTGGTTTTACAACTGCCCATTTCGGATTGATCTTCTCACCTATGCAGCTAGGGATGATGAAGATGAAGGTGAGGTTGTCCTTTCAGTTTCTGATGGTCTACCACCCGTTTTATCAATGGAGAAAGAAAGAAAAGATGGAAAGCTATGGAGGGAGCTCCGTGACGGACTTCGGCTTAGTTGGATTGTTGTAAATAAAAAAATAAAGCAAGCTGCTAATCTTGCAAGCTGGAGTCCTCTTGGTGGGCAGAGACATTGGCCAACAGATAAGGATTTTGTAATACGCTTTGGATCTGTTCTTTCCGCCAAAGACATTCTTCCATGCCAAGTCGTAGAATGCATTCTCATAATGAAATTTAGAGTGGTTCGTACCGAGGGAGATGGTTTGCAAACGATGATCAAATTAACAGAGCTGAGCATGCAGTTGGAGGACATGGAGGGTGCTCATGTTAACGGAAGAAACAGTTTGCTTATTCTCAAGGAAGCCTTAAGCTGCCGTAGGAGCAAAAACTATAGCGAAGTTCTTGAGTCTTGTCATTTGTACTCAAAAGTACAAAACGAATTGAAAGAGGAGAAGATGAGAAATGAAAGCAGAATAGACAGATTATGCATCATAAGTGGTATTGCTGCTTTCCTGACGTTCTGGTACTACATTTTGTGAGACGGACATCTTAACACCTGAGTCTGTGTCTTTTGTCTTGTAAAAATCCAATTTTGCTTCAGCTAATAAAAACACTCATTTTCTGTTCACTAAAAAGTTGGATCTTTAATGTACAAAATCTCCATTGGTTGATGCATACTATAAAAGTTGGGTCTTTAATGTACAAAGTCTCCAGCATGTTTGGCTCTTTGTTCTGCTTCTAACAACGTGTCCCGTGGGAGTAAATGCGGATGTCGATTTAATGCTTTTTGGTGGGAAGTAGACAGTTATATGTTTCATTTCATGTAGCAAATGCAGAAAGGCCAGTTGCCAGTCACTTTGGTTGAAGTTGAACTGGACTAGGTAAATTTGAGTAACTCTAGTTGAATTATTTTATAAATTACCATTTGATCGTTATCTAAATTTATAAAGTTTTGAGGGGTTTACAGAGATTAAATAAGTTAATACATGATTAGGGACTTTATTCTTTTACATGTTTAGCTCTTTAGGGGATTAGAAGGTGGTAGGTTCACAGTCATGGCCTTTGTGATTGCGACTCTTCTAGAATTTTGAATTCAATTAATACTAGTATTATTTTGAATTTAATAAATTCTTTAGATAATTTAATTGAAATATATGTTTTTTATAAACTATAATTTGCAACTACCGATTTATTCCGTGAATAAATGTTACTTTAATACAATATAAACGATGGTCCCAAATGTCAAATTCTGGAGTTGATCGCGGAACATGGCGTTGTTTAGGGCAAAATCTGAAACGCCACTCAAGAAAAAACGAAAATGGACCGATGGTGATGGTAGAAGCACGCGCCATTCACGCGAAATCTGCGGAAGGGCAAATTAGTCATTGGAATATTTGTCCCACGTCAGTACGTTACGCAGGACTTTGATTCCTCGACCCCTCTCCCATTCACTGCTGTCATTTTTTGTTTGAATTCAGCTCACGTGTTCAAGCTGGGAAAATTTCTGGCTTTTCTTCTGGCGAATTTCTTGTTTGCTCTTTGGTTAGTGGAAAGTGCGGCTTTGCTGCTTTGGGTTTGTTGGTTTTTGTTTTGCGAGGTAGAGACCCACCTATCGTTATCAACTTAAGCAATCAAATTTGTCATTATGGATCATTTCGATCACCAGCTGATAAAGAAAGCAGAAATGCATTCAATCCTGAGTTTGTCACTGTGAATTTCTTGTGTTTTGCTGTCCAAATAATTAGAATCTCCTACTCCATTTATGGGAATGTTAGATAGAGTGGTTTCGTTTTCTTCTTTATCCAGACTGAGCAAACTTCCCCCATAATGCTAATCCGTTTTTTAATTAATACCCCACTTCCCTACTTTATCTCTGTTTTCACCGTATAAAGTCGTTGCAAATCCTACAAGACAATGGCGAAGAACAAAAACGGCAACAGCAACACTCAGTCTACGGCAGACCAACAACCAGAAACCATGACCCACTTATATTTCTTCAAGTTTTCCAAGCGTATTTTTGAGTCCTCACTGGCCATTATCGGCTTCTTCCTGGTTGCTCTGCTCTTCATTGGTTGCTTCTTCTACTTAGATTACCAGGCTGTCACGGACAGACTGCGTTACCATTGGCTGGGACTGGTTAGTCCATTGTCACCAACAGCAGATTCGAAGAATACCCATAAAGTATTGCCGAGATTTCTCGATAAGGGTGGTGATGGCTGCAATATTTTCGATGGGAACTGGGTTTGGGATGATAACTATCCTCTGTACAATAGTAAAGATTGCTTGTTTATAGACGCAGGGTTTAGGTGTTCGGAGAATGGTAGGCCTGATAATCTCTATACCAAGTGGCGTTGGCAACCCAGTCATTGTAAGTTGCCCAGGTACTGTTTCCTTCCAACGTGGTGTTTTTTACTTCCTCAGATATTTTATTTGAACATTCTAACATTGGTTTGTTGAGAAAATTTTCGCTCAAGAACAGTGAACAAACTTGAGTGTTGAAAGTTTTCAAACAGATGGGAGACTGTAGCTTCACTTTTGTTAGGTTAATTAGAAATCTGCTTTAGTTAATTGGTCTGGCTATGAAATGCTTGGTTAAAAGTCAAAGAAATGATTAATGTAGGTGTATACGTACGGACACCTAGTCTCTGGCTAATACTGATACGCAAGTAATGTCATCTATACTTTGCCTTCTTGTTTGTGAAGAAAAACTGTGTTCCATGGCTAAGTAACTGATTTAATGTTTCACCTTTACACTTTTCGTGTTTTAAGCTTTTTTGTCTTGATTAACGTCTGTTTCATTTATCCTTCTTGGTTACAGAAATGTGCCCAAAGTATAGAACTTGTTCCAGCTCATGGACTAGAAACTGTGACCTTGTTTCTGATACTATAACTATAACCACTCTCTTTCGATTGGATTTGAGTTTGGCTATAACAAGTAGATGCATAGGGCATTTTTCCAGTTTGTGGACTAGATTAACACTTGATCTTTAATCTCACTTCAAAAGCAGATTTGACGCAAGGTTGATGTTAGAGAAATTAAGGAACCGACGGGTTGTATTTGTTGGTGATTCAGTTGGAAGGAATCAGTGGGAGTCCCTCCTCTGTATGCTAGCATCTGCTATTTCCAATGGTTCATCAATCTATGAGGTGAATGGAAGCCCAATCACAAAGCATAAAGGGTTTCTAACTTTCATCTTCAAGGACTATAATTGCACCATTGAGTACTATAGAGCTCCATTTCTTACGTATCAAGGTCGGCCGCCTTATGGAGCTCATAAGAAAGTTAAAATGACTTTAAGAGTGGATAGCCTGGACTGGAGTTTCCCCCAGTGGAGAGATGCAGATGTGCTCATCTTTAACTCTGGGCACTGGTGGAATTATGAGAAGACAATAAGAGAGTAAGGATAATTTAATTTGATAATTTTACCTGATATGAATTATCTTTAAGTAAATGAATGGGTTCTCTGGCTTTTTCGTTTTTGACGTTAAATAAGAAATAATCATTCTGGAATAGATTGATCACTCTCCTACCACTCCTAGCATCCCAACTTCATGTTTGGTGCACATGTGTGTATTAATTTACACAAATCCATGAGCATGCGGGATTGACTAGGTGCTCGTCATATGCATGAGATAACATTGCAAATTCTATCATGTTTTTCTTGAAGGCATAATGTCATCTGTTATCACCACACCAGCATCTAGTGCTGTATAAAAATGAAATACATGAATACTTGGTTTTGCTAAAAAAGAGTTGAATTGTGAACCATATTTGCTCACTTATGTGAACTTGGTCTTGAATTTTGTTTGCTGGCATACCATTGGCTTTGTGGTGGCTCATAAGTGGGTAGATGATGTATTTATTTGTGACTGTAACTTGTATTTCTTTTGGATAAGACCAGAACTTTCTTGACATTTGTTAGAAGCTATCTGTATCCTGATGATATAATGGGACAGGATATTATGTTTCTATGTGTATGGCTTTCTGCTTAACTCCTCTCTTCTAATGATTGATAATATGACTTCTCTTCTTTTTAACACGTTTTAATAATCTATGAATGACGTTTTGCCAATCATATGGACAATCGTGAATGTGGCATACAGCAAAACTGCAAGGAAGTAAATGATGAGGGATGATTTTGCAAGAATTTTTGTGTTTATGTTCTGAAGGAAGACAAGTAGTTGGGTGTTTCTACAATGACTTTGGGTTTGTGTTTAACATTAGGGGTTGCTACTTCCAAGAAGGAGAGGATATAAAGGTGGAGATGAGTGTGGAAACCGCATACAGAAGATCACTTGAGACATTGATTAATTGGATGCACCATGAAGTAAACATGAGCAAAACCCAAGTCTTCTTTCGAACCTACGCCCCTGTGCATTTCAGGTTTGACTCATCCTATGATCACGCCTATTTAATCTTTTGGAAAAATTTTCTTATAGTAATTAGAGATGTCAATAGGCCAAGCCAGGCCCAGGCTGCCCCTAGGGGCCGAAATCGCTGGGCCCCTTTTGACATCTCTAATAGTAATTCAGTTTTTTTTTATAATTTGTCCTTATCAAATAATTTTAGATGTGCATAATGGAATGAATTATATGATAGAATTCATTCTTAAATGAATGATCATGTTTGGAGTTTATTTAAATAATAGTATAGATTTCAGTTGAATTCCTTTTTACCCTTTCTTTGAAACATGAATTTAGTTGGATTAGAAACTGTAATTTTTTAATATATGCATTATCTTACGTATCCATAAAAGAACAAGCTTTTTGCCTTTCATATAGGGCATTTGGGTGTTATTATAAGTCAAGTACTATGGAATTCATTTGTAAATTTCATCTATTATAGCAAGAATTGGATAAAGTTATACCAGATTGGTGTTACTGAAATCTTAGAATTCAATTTCATAGTTTTTGATGTTTCAAATGCGTGACAAGAATTTGTGCAAATGAATTCCACAATTTTGTTTTTTCTCTGGACAATATGCATGTTTATGGTCATTTTCCTTTTCCCCTTCTCGGGACCTTGGCATATTTTACAAATCTAACTTGTCACATTACTATTCGTTGATATGATTATGTTAATGGGTTAAACCATTGATACACATTTCATTTTTTAGGATGAATACAGGTTCACTTTTTAGTGCAGAGACTAAAGGCTTCTGAAATGATATACCAGTGTTAGATGATTAATTTGTCCGTGATTATACAATGGATATGTCTAAACAGGAAGTTTGTTGCCACTAGTTCTTCACTTCATCAGACTAATTTTCTTGTAAAATAATTTATAATATGTTAAATGTGACAGCGGTGGTGACTGGAACACTGGTGGTGGGTGTCACTTGGAGAAGCTTCCTGATTTAGGATCATTGGCATATTCAACTGATTACCGTTACAAGATATTCTTAGATGTGTTGACAAGACACTATAACGAATCACAAGTAAGGAGCTTGAATTTGTTGAATGTGACGAGCATGGCTGCAAGGAGAAAAGACGGACATCCATCCTTGTATTATCTGGAGCCAGAGATTGGTCCGGCATCTCTTCACAGACAAGACTGCAGCCATTGGTGCCTGCCTGGTGTTCCTGATTCATGGAATGAGCTTCTTTATGCACTGTTCCTTAAACGGGAGTCTTTTCACTCACCAAATTCGACAGGATCTTCTCAAGCTCCACTGTAGTTGATACTGAAATCCTTTGGTTTTGATACTAGGGATTGGAGGCCTGCAATTTCTTCTCAAAAGGTTGCAGCTTCATGAAACCTCCATATCATTAACAAAGTTGGCCATTAAACATTGTGAGTACTGTCTGACTCGACTACGTGGTCAATCATACATGATTCTGGCACCGTAAACAGAAGAAAAGCAGATCCATCACACACTTGTCATTGTTTTGCGACCACAGTAGGTTGTAGGCAGTTATTAATAGGGGTAAAGCTGCACAGATTCAATTTCTGTAAATGTTATAGGAAGCTTGTTCTTTGGGGAGGATGAAAGCAGAATGATACAGAATCCTTATTCCACCTGCTTGTACATTTGCATAGTACATGAATTTCAATGATTACAAACTTCGTTATGCTGTTCACTGACAATACAATTTGAGGTCATGAATGTGATAAGATTCTATTCTTTTACTTTGTTTCAAATAATTTTTAGTATTTAATTTTTAAAAAAAGTCTAGTACTAATTTATAAAATTAAAAAATTTAAGGTGAAATAGTTATCCCTACATTGTAGATTAAAAACGATATTTGTAGGAGATGCAAATTGAAATGCCTGATGATGTCCAAAAGATGGCGAAAGAAATCCCGATTCTTCATTGATAATCCTGACAGCGAAGGTCCAGAATAGTCTCTGGTATCAGAACAATGCACCCAAATGAAATCGTCATGAACTTGACGTCATTGAAAGTGGAAAACATGGCAATACAGAACATGTACATTCGATATAAAGATGCATCCACTTCCATTTCTGAAGGATAGAAAAGAACAAAAAACATACAAATAAACATTTATGATCTGCTAGCTTCTTGTTTCGTGGACGTCCATTAGCTTCCATCAAAATGATCAGGAGCGGCCCTTGGTCCGCAAACAGATCTATGTTTATGTAGCCACCGGAAACAACAGTTTATTGACGAAAGCAAGACTTAGAAATTTGTGGTAGATGAACAATCAATCACTCTAAACCTGAAATGGGTACTGTTCATACCTAATTCCACAATCATGAAGCATTGCACGGCCACCTATTCGGCTCTGACAAAGATCCAACACATCTACCTTAGCCGCATTAAGACATGTTGTGCAGTCTGAAGCAGTGAGAATAAGATTACAAGAAGCATGTCCATAGGCAAACGCATTAGGATAGGGAGATATACTGTAATAGTCGTAGTTCTTCTGAGTAGATGTTGTCGACTGTAAATCATCAAGAACGTAAGCTAAACTAATACCAAATGGGTCACCCTTTGAATACGTCCCTGTGTTGCAGCTAGCAGTTGTCAAATTTGAATCAGGAACGCTTGTTATTGTGCTGACTAACGCCAGCAACACAATTATGAGTCGGACTGGAGAGTTTTGACGAAGACCCATCTTCTTTTTCCTCTTACTCTGTCGGATTTTGAGTTAATTTTGTCCTCTGTTATGAGATATTATAGGCTCTCAGGATAAAACTATGAGCTGCATATAGCAGGTATAAATGCTTTATCTTTTGTCGCTTAGCCTTTGCATATAATTTGCCTGTGGATGTGCTTCTTTTTGGGCCTGTATATAAAAGGAATCCTGTTGGCGGACGGTACTAAGTATATCCTTGTTCCTACCTTGAAAGTTCCAGTCAGCGATGCATTATTGAAAAGCATACGAAAATGAGAGGCCGATTCATGAGTTATGACAAAAAGGAAAGAAACATGAATATATGTTTTCTTTCTGGTTTATGCAACTGAAGTAGCGGAAATAATGTGAAACAAAGGTACAACTTGATATCATTGATTTGAATCATGAATATCGGTAACAACACTATTTACCTATTGATTCAACACGAATGTTAGGAAATAGGGCAAAGAAAGGCACACAGCCATTAAAATATTGAAGAATATATGTTATTTATTTGTTGTAAATAGTTTTCATACTTCATTTGCTGTAAACAGTTTTCGTACATGTGTTATATTTTTTCCCTGTATAAATAGACTTACACACGTGAGCTTAATTGAAAAGAGTGGTTTTATCCCTCATTTCTTGTTTTCGATTATGTTTATTTGCTTTTCATGGTATCAAAGCCGGCAACTGTTTTCCTCGAGATCTAGATCTGGTTTCAAGATTTTGGGGATTCTTCCTCAGCTGGTTGGACTCATTGGAGCTGAAGGTTTTTTGTTCAGTTGATTGTGTTAGAATCCAACCGTGATCGAATCATGAGCACAGCAGAAATTAAAATTTTACAGATTCTGAGCGGATCTTAATAATCGATTAAACTTGAATTAAAAACAATATTCGGATTAGAAATCCTACCTTGTTCGCTTTTCGAAGAAAAACTTTGAATATTTTCTCTGAGTGATCAATCACTAGTTGTCCACGTGTCCAGTCTTTGATGGTATCCACAAAGCAATTTTCAAACTGCCTTTGGAGGAAAAAGAAAAAAGTGCTAGCTTTCATAAAGCTCTTCCCTTTAAATAGAAAAATCAAGATAGTCTTTTATTAAAATTAAAACTCTTTAATT
>JANPWT010000009.1:22438276-22448341 GCA_024678245.1 Erythroxylum densum
TCAAAGTGTAATATGTTTTGTTTTTGGAATGGGCTAATCGAACTTCTGGTATGTGAAAAACAAAATTGGCAACTACTATAAATGAAAATGTTTCTGAATAAAAGTGGGCCCAAATTTACAATTATTGATTTTCACGTACGCTTGAAACAAAAAAAAAGTTTTACACTGAGTTTTTGACGAACTAAGTGATATAGCACGCCACCCTCGTGGGGCACAGACTCGGATATCACCATCGATGTCGGGTTTGAGTCATGCGGGAGTGGGGTGTTACAAATAGACTTTTCATATAGTCATCTTAAAGACAAATAAAAAAGGTCTCATTTAATAGCTTCTTTATGATTGATTAAATGAAGGAATGATGCATTAGTTGAAAAACTCTTCTTTCCTTTGTTGTTAACCAAAAGTGTGAGGGAGTAAGCAGGGGTTCTTACATTTTTATCACTCTCTCTCCCATCTTGCATGAAAAAAATCGAAAAATTGCATGAGAGTGTCTCATTCTTGGTCTTCTTTCTTCTAAGAAAATTATCCTCCAAAGTTTTCTTCTCCTTTCCCACCAAAGGATCTTGTTAACCAAGTTTTCCAAGAAGAATAAGTGGTAGATCAGATTGGTTGAGGATACAATATCAAGAAGAGGAAATAATAACAAGAAGAAGAGGATACATCACTTAGGAGATGATATATTGCTGAGGATAGGATAGCGCCGCGAGGAGTTAAAGTTATAGCTAAGGAGGCGGTAATATAATCTCTATCTTGTTTATGTTTATTATTATCCTTATACCATATTATGTATAGATTGGCATTATGATTTGGATATATTGCTTTCGTTGCAATTTAGATTTCTAAAAATTTTGAAATCTACCGTTTCTCCAAATATGGCATGTTTTCTTTTTTCGATCTAACATAAATAATAGACATAGGATAACATAATCAATCCCTAAGAGAGGAAGAACAACAGACACAATGAGAGAAATGTTTAACCTTGTTCTTTGGCATCAATATCACCTCCAAAACCTAAGACTCCACTCTCCAAAGATGATTCCCCAAACAAAACATGCCTTCTACCATCACATCTTGTCCATTTATATTAAAAAGTAGGGGTCGTGGGAGCTAGCAAAAACTTATGGGTGTAATTTGGTGTGTTTTGTGTGTGTGTCATAGGCATGACAAGGTGTATCACGGCCATGACAAATTTTTCATGGGCGTGACAACACTCTCATGACCATGAGATGTCATAGGCACGACAACACTCTCAAGACCATGAGACTTATCTCTTGGCATGACAATGTGTCCTTCTTCATTCCTTTAGGCATTTTCTTATCTCCTCTTACTCTAATCCTTCTTATTCTTGTTCCATGAAGACAATTGAATGTGAATCTCAAGAAGACGGCTCAAAGATTGTGCTTTCGACTCACTTAGCTCTTTCACTTCCAACTTATCCCTAAAACCAAATACGGACTAAAGTGAATGTCTTCAATATTTCATAGCATTAATCAATAAGTTTTATGGAATAAATGTATAACCAATTAAGCACATATCAATGAATTGTTGACTTGACGATTGACATTTAATTTGTTGTTATTCAGAGATTCATTGATTTTTGGTAACTGAGTTTGTGGAAAAATATGCAGCTGATTGATTATTTATTGAAGTTGCATTTTCTTTATGCTTGGGTGAACAATTACATGATCCATCGATCAATCTTTACAGTTGCGCTGTTGGCATGTTTTTGGGATGAATTACATGCTAGATATTTGCGTATTGAAGCTACCATTTGTGGGTTTCTTCAGTGATAAGTTTGAAAGATTCACAACTTTTTTTTTTTGGACAATTTCCTATGATATCGATTTAATGAGGCTGCATGTATAGGGGAGTGTCTTTTGACTCATGTGTTTCTTTGTTTATACATTTTTTATTAAGTTGTAAAAATTCTCTATTAAGGTTAACATAAGGTGATCTTACTATTGGGTGTGAAATACTTTCACGGGGTGTAAGTACGAGTGAGTAGTGTCAAAGAATGAATAGTGTCAACTCAGTAAAGGCTTGTGTAAGACTATTATACTTCGGTGAAAGTTAATTAATCTAGATGAGGGCCTTGCAGACATAGGTTATGCTGAATTGTGTTAACAGATTTCATGTGATGATTTATTTGTTGCATATTAACTTTTTCTGCCTGTAGTTAAATTCTGGAAAATTCATTGTTGTTAATCCAGTTGTTTTGTGATAAGCAACCGTCAGATTCAATTTGAAGCAACTACGGCTGAAAATATATATTGTGGAACTACATCCTTCAGGTTTTTCAGATATATTCACTAAGGTACGTCCTGCAATGAGTTCCAAGGTTATGAGAATGAAACTTGGAATTTGTAGATGCTAAGGAAGAGTACTGTTGAAAATTATCTCAGTAGCTGCAGATGTTGCTGATTAGAATTAGATTATCTAGCTGCATATGCTGTCTCTGAGGCTTTTTAATCAAGTCTTATACTTTCTGTAATGCGTTCTCTTTTTATTTTCGTTAGCTGCTAGAAAATAACCATTTATCGCTAAGATCATATTATCATGTTCAGATTTTCTTGTTTTACTTTTGTTTTTAAGCACGCTTTGAATCCTCAAGTTTTTCTGTTTTAATCCTACAATTGTGTTGAAGATCATGCTGAAGCCTTTAAGTTACCCCCAAAAGGTAAGATCCTTACCCTGACTGAAGCGTATCATTGAATGTACAGTATATATGAACTCCAGATAAGTCTGAATTGATGCAATATTCTTCTCGCTTCACGAATGGATCAGATGGTTTAACAGAGTATTTGTGAATAACACAGCCTTTCCTGGTAAGGACCGTTTTCCAAGTTCTTACAAGCTTTTTGGGCGTAATAGCCTATAACACAGTCAGAAGGCCAAGTAACAAAAGAAGTGATACCACCAGTATTATGCATTATGCATTATGCTGCAGTGGGGACATCAAATCACCCTCAGTATCATGATAGACATTTTATATCCTAGAGTTCCCGAGTAACTATCTGCTAGTTACAGTCTTCTTTTTCAATTTACAAGCTCTTAATTTATAGGATTTTATATATGATTTATCATGATAATAATCTTTCTTAAATGCACATTGCCTTCTGTGCAAGAAAACGTGACCATGCTTCAAAACAATATTAGTTTCTACAAAAAGAAGCAAGTTCTCCAAGTTCTTCCACCTCCTTCACCAATTCTTCTAACTTCTCCACAATCTCAATCAATGCAGCCACAGAGCTCGCTATCTTCAGTATATCAGCATCCTCCACTTTTTCTAGTTTTGATATGGACACGACTCGACTCAGTTCTTGTCTTGCTGATTTCAGCTTTGGCACTATAAAAGCTTCTGATTGGCATCTTCTCATTTCTTTGATGCTATCTCCAAGCTCTCTAATGGTCCACGCCAGAGATGAGCCGATTGCTTCACAAGGTTGTTTGTATGGATGTCTGAGTGCCATGGAATCCTGCACAGTTTAGGACAATCTTTAAAGTTGTATTTTTGAAGAAAAGAAAATTTGGTGGCACATGAGCTCTTTATTCATTTTTCAAGCGGCGAACATTTAAATTCATGTCCTGTACCTGCCCTGATGACTTAAGGCCAACTTTAAGAGAAAGGATGACAACCGTCAATTCTCTAAGAACATCTCCAATCTTTTGGTATTGCTTCCAAGGGTAGGAAAGACCGAATTTCCCATGCCATGGTTCCCATCTTGCAAAATTAATCTGAAAGCATAATTCCTGACGTTGGATTCACTTGAAAATATTGTGGATAAAAGGTTAGGTACTGTATTGCGACAGAAGGTATAAAATAAATTATGATACCAGTGATTCATCTTTTGATTTCGAGTGCAGGACTTCTATACAAATCCTGAAAGGTGAGATTAGCTGAATCTGCTCGTTGTCCTTACCATCAACCCTGAAATGCTCTTCCAAGCATCCTGTAAAGTGAGCATATAAAAAAAGCATGTTCAGAATTAACCAAGGGAGTGATTGGATAGAGCTGACAAAGATTGAAGTGAATCCACTAAACAGATTCACCTGTCTTTAACTAATAGACTCTTTTTTTTAAAAAAATTATTGAAATTAATAAAACATAAAACATAACATCTGGCGACTAGTAAGCCTCTCCTACATCAAGCATGAACGAAACAACAACGTGGGTTTATAATAGACTTGCCTTCAAAAGAACTGGCAAGTTTTTCAAATTTGGCGACCATAGAAGCGTGGAGCTCGTCACTGGCCCATATAGGAAACACAAATAAGCTCGTACAGATGGAGATGACAAAACCGAGTACAATCATCACTAGACGTTCGCGAGTTATGTCCATCACGTTTTGATCTTCGCGGAAACCCGATACAGCCACCAGACTGAAGGTAAGGATGAATATCATTGCTCCATAGTCATAGGTTCTCTTAATACTTGGAATTAACCTAGAGTACGTTGCTGCTCCACCTGAAATATTTCAAGAGCACGAATTGTCTTTATTCTAGTTAGTAGTTTGTTGTGGAGACTGCAACACATTGAAAAAGTTGGCAAGAATTTGATTTTACTATGTCACGTAATAGTTCACTTGACATAGTAAGATTATGGTTCAGGACCAATGAAATGTTTGAATACCGAAGCTGTTGATTGCTGAGAATGGGGTGTCCTACCAAATATGAAAACACAAATCCCAACTACGATGGAGTTTCCAACCCCACCAAATTCCTGAGAAAAAATTGCAATTAAGTATCCCAATCCTCCTCCTAGTACAGTTCCAATTCCACGATTTAACCCCTTGCTTAGTGTAGCACCTGAAATATAATATCAAATGATATGAGACTTAATCAGAAGTTCAATATGTGTAAGTTTATTTGCCAGTGGAACTAAACAATGCCATCAAAACAGGACAGATATGTTCTTAACCAACCTGCATAGAACTCAAAAATAACCACAACAGTCATTATAGCCCACATGGCATTGTTGTCTCCAACTTGACCGTAGAGAGGATCCAGCAAGTAGAGAAGAGAAACTATGACGAGGGCAACTCCTACCTTGATGCTGTGAATTAATTTTTTCATATCATGCTTACTTGTTTTTTCTTTCAGCAAGGAAACAACAGAAACAGGGGAAAATCGAAACTTTCCATTTTCTTCTTTTCGAGTTGCTCCGACTACATCTGTAATTGTTATTACAGTTGAAGCCATTGCTTACCAATTCTGTCGATTTTTCACCCTTTTCTCCTTGATCTTTCTTGTTGAGTAGTTTGAGTTGGAGAGAAACCACCTATATATAGCAATCCCATCGGGCGTAGGAATTGAAAGATAAAGGTTATTAACTTTAGCCCCGAAGTGGACATAGACATTTCGCACTCTAAACAGTATATATGAATTCAAACACGTAGGAATTTGATTTCAAGAGATATAGGTACAGTTGTGCACTTGGTTCCCTTAGCGGAACACGCATGAAAAAGCATTGTACCTTCTGTTGTCTGTACCATGTAGGGAATGTGTCTTTAGCTCGATCACTCCATGTTTGTAATGGTGGAATACATTCAGACACGTACTACTAGCTCGGTTCTAAAGGTCGATGTCGGAAGGTAGCTCAGTTTAGTACCTTGGATGCCATGCCTCAAATGAATGTCAAAGTACGAGTAGAATTACATACATATCCCACTATAGATAATAAAAAGTATGTTCGGTAGAGCTACTGCATCCTAAAACTATACCCAGAAGGGTGACTGCATCCTGATACCAGTTTGCAGTAGCTTTCATCAAATTTCATCATTCTGTAGTGATATTATAGCAGAACTCTAGTCATTCCATCAAGATGATTCCATCTTATTTTGAGGCATTACAGTTCATTATTAATCTTGATTGGCACTCAAGAAGGATTATCTTGGTGTATGTAGTCGAAGAATAGTAATAACATACATAAAACGAGTTTCCAGGAGCAGTCAATCCAAAGCCATTCTAAATAAGAAATATTTCGCTATAAGGTCACCGATAGAAAAAATAAATGCTAATGATGATTTAATTAAATATTGATCCTCCATACTATAGTGGAATTGCTCCATTACAATGCCACTTCCATTTGTCTCCTACGTGATTGTGTTGGACTGTTTTTTATCCTGGTAATACATCAAATATTGGGTTAAAATTTTTATACTCTTTGACTAGATCATGCTTCTAGCAATTGTTGGAATAACTCTTATTGAGTTTAATCATTATTTTATGGATCAATGGAACTTCAAAACTTGTAATATTGCTATTTAATTTGATGCATAATCGTCCAATGTAGGCTTGTATTTTATAGCACCACCAAGATTCACTTTCTTTCAAAATCTTCATCAGTAAAAACTGTGGATAGGGATTTTCTAACATATCAAAGATAAGCAGTCACATGTAATTAATTACAAGTGAACACAGCTGTTAACAAAGATTTGACTATTTACATTCCCCTCTCCACTAATATTATGTAGTGATCCACGACTTCTCTTATCTGCATCATCCAAGGATAGGACATCTAATCACCTTACATGCCCCTCATGAATGTGGGGTAGCCAATTCCATATTCCATGAATAGTTTTCTGACAAGGGATTGGATGGTATCTTTGTTATTTGATGCTGACAAGAGGAATCCTGAAACATTCAGAAGGCACCTGGACTGCACCATCTATGATATTTTCAAGGCTTCTAAATTAACACCATTCAAGTACACCGTAGTTATTCGTTATAGTGCTTATGTAGGAGTACGATGATAGTACATTGCCACGCGGATACCAACCCGCGTCATCTAGGCCTATATCCCCTAGCCCCAGATGGTGGCCTGAGCATTAGTTTTGATACCACAAACCATATCAGAAGATAAAGCTTTTATTGTTATTTACTTGGCTTCTTGTCATTTGATAAACCAGTCCATTCGAGCTTTGCTAGTGCTCTATCATCTAAGCTTGTGAGTGGTTTCCCATATTCAGGCAGTAAGTACGATCGCAAATTCAAGCTTGACATTTGACAAAAACCTACCACACAAAATATTTGTGAAAAGATTCGTCTCTTTCAACGTACCTAACAAATGCCACCAGAGATGCTGCTTCATCCATTGAAATAAGAAAAGGGAATTCATATTTCACCTACTTGATTATCTTTCTTTCTGTACAGTCATGAAGAAAATTACTAGAATTTCCATTTACAGTACAACATGTAAAGTTTAGAAATAAAGAGAATAAAACCGTAATAATGCTTCTTGTATTTTTATTGACAGACGTGTATATTTATACACTGTACAAGGTTGATATTGACCATTGATTTTATTGCTTGTAATCTAATGGTTGAGAACTGTAACAGATTTAACAATATCGGTTATTGTATAGCTGTAAAGAATGAATCAATCCAGTGATGTGCAGGTACACAGAGGAGCTCTTCTAGAAGACTTGGTCAAGGGTATAGGGTTGCAACATGTGGGTCAGACTTGTTTCTTGGGCTTAAATGAATAGTAGGCTTTTAGTCCATTTGAGTTTTTGTCTTGGCATTTTGTCGGTGGTTTCTTTGTTATCTTCTCGAACATTCCCTGTCAAGCGAGGGTGAGGGAGATCTGACACACGAGGCCGAAGCTTGGAGATAGATCCATTACACGAAGCTTGGATATTTGTTGACAACAACTTGGCGGTTGGCTTATCTTCATCATCACCGGTGTTCTGTCGAGTATTCCCTGTCAGGCCAGAGTGAGGAAGAGTCGAGACATGGAGTTTGGAGATTAATGTTGATGTTCTGGATGCCGTGAGAGGTTTTGTGAGTAAGTCGGCTAACTGATCTTCTGTATTTACATATCTCACCTCTAGTTGTCCGCTGGTTATTTTATCCCGTATGAAATGTACATCGACTTCGATGTGTTTCGTACGGGCGTGAAAGACTGGATTTTGAGCAAGTAACCGAGCTCCATTATTATCGCACCAAAGAATAGGTGTGTGCTGGAGAGTAAACCCTAATTCTTTGATCAGTGAGTGAAGCCATAGAATCTCTGTAGAGTTTTGAGCTAGGGCTCTGTATTCGGCTTCAGTGCTGGAGTGGGATACTGTAGTCTGTTTCTTTGAGCTCCAAAATACGAGATTGCCCCCTAGGAGGACATAACCACCGGTTGTGGACTTCCTATCGTCAGGATTTCCTGCCCAATCAGAGTCACTATATGCTTGTAGTGATAGAGGTTGTGGGGAAGGACGAAAATGGAGGGCAAGATTAGTAGTACCTTTAAGATATCGAAGAATCCTCTTACATGCAGCCCAATGAGTATCTAGAGGGCGAGATAAAAATTGACTTAATCTGTTGACAGGAAAACTGATGTCAGGACGTGTGTGACACAGGTACTGGAGGGCGCCAATGATGCTGCGATACAAGGTTGAATCAGCAAAGGGGTGACCATCGACAGCAGAAAGCGTGGTGCCAAGGGCAAGAGGAGTAGGGCAGGGAGAGCAGGCTGACATGTTGGCACGAGCAAGGAGATCCAAGATGTACTGTCGTTGAGAAAGGTATAAACCGGACTTGTCTCTATACACTTCAAAACCAAGAAAATGATTAATACTGCCCAAAGTTTTTAAAGCAAATTTGCTATTGAGCTGTTGGATAATCTGCCTGATGTCTGCATGTGAGTCCCCTGTGACTAAAATGTCATCAACATAGATTAGTAAGAGCAATAGGGAACCTTTGTGACGCCTATAAAACAGAGATGTGTCAGATAGGGAGTGAGTGAAACCCCATTGTAGGAGAGTTGACTTGAGAGTATTGTACCAAGCCCTTGGAGCCTGCTTCAGGCCATAGAGAGCTTTGTTGAGCTTACAAACATGGGTAGCCTGTGTAGGATCAGTGAAACCAGTGGGTTGAGTGATGTAGATATCTTCAGCTAGGGAGCCATTTAGGAAGGCATTGTTGACATCTAATTGCTGGATGTCCCAATTATGAGAAACCGCAAGAGAAAGCATAACCTTGATAGTGGAGGACTTTACCACAGGGCTATAAGTTTCGGTGAAGTCAAAACCTGGGGTTTGACTGAACCCTTTGGCTATGAAACGAGCCTTGTATTTGTCAATAGCACCAGTAGATGTGTACTTGATGCGAAACACCCACTTAGTACCTAATAGCTTCATAGAAGAGGTATAGGGGACCAAATGCCAAGTGTTGTTTAGGTTAAGGGCCTGAATTTCGTCGGCCATGGCTTGGTACCAGAGAGGGTGTTGGAGAGCTTCGGAGGGAGTTTGGGGGGTGAAATTAGGAAGGGAGGAAGAGGTGGAAACATAAGCTTTAGGTTTAAAAATGCCACTCTTTGAGCGGGTCTGCATAGGATGAGAGTTAAGAATAGGGGAAAAGGGTTTGGAGGGACAGAAGGGGGGCTGGGTGATCTGTAGAGTGAGTAGGAGAAGTATGGGAAGATAAAAGGGGATCAGACAAAAACTGAGGGGAAGAGTTTACCTGTGGTGCAGTGAATGAAGGATGTTGTTGCAGAGAAGAGTCCACCGGCCAAGACTGAGCAGGAATAGCCTGTATAGCATCTGTGAGGACAGAAAATGGGAGACTAGAAGGGGTTGGAGAGTGAGAAGAGGGTGGACAGAAGAGATCCGAAAAAGGAAAGTCTGTTTCATTGAAGGTAACATGCCTAGAAATGTAAACATACCCTTTAGGATGGAGACACCTATAGCCCTTATGAAAGGGGTTGTACCCGAGAAAGACACATTTACTGGTATGAAAACCCAACTTATGTCTATTGTAAAATCTGAGAAAGGAAAAACAAGCACAGCCAAACGCCCGTAGATGATTGTAGGAGGGTTGATGGTGAAAAAGTTTTTGGAAAGGAGACTGGTTGTGAAGGGTTGGGGTGGGTAGGATATTGATGAGATAAGTTGCGGTTTGAAATGCTTCAAGCCAGAAGGTTGGAGGTATTTTGGCATGGGAGAGTAGAGTGAGTCCAATTTCTGATATGTGTCTATGTTTTCTTTCTGAAATGTCATTCTGTTGAGGGGTATAGGGACAACTAAATCTGGTTTGTATGCCATGAGTGGCAAGAAAAGGTAATAGAGCAGTGAA
>JANPWT010000009.1:22479874-22493879 GCA_024678245.1 Erythroxylum densum
TTAACATCATAAGATAAATGTTTACAAAACTTTAATGGCATTCCAAGCCATATTACATCATCAATATAAAAAATCCGAAATATAACCAAAGATACAAAATCCCATAATTCTCAACATATGTCTAGCGTCTTATTTTTACGTCAATCAAACTTAAGATACAACATATGCATAATCAAATGATGCCTTGAATTTCTTTCACCCGATCTCTTTCTCAACACCTGGAGATGGGAATGAAAAGGGGGTGACCTTTACAGCTCATGGGTAACATGGTTATAATGAATAACAAGCAAAACCATTCAAAAAGTTCATTCTCATAGAAAATTCTTGTTGAATCATAAAACACATGTTTCTCAAAATTTCTTATCATGAAATCAAAATCACAACAACACAATTCATGCATTTTTCAATTTGTTCACAATTCATAAACACATAAGCACATCAGAAATAGTTTGGATGGATCCACAACAAAACGTACTACACATTTTCCCTAAGGGTCCTGTATAGCCATGAACAGAACGTACTAACGCAATCCCATATAATGGTTTTGCGTAGCTGTGAACTTATGGGAGTCCGCGAGGGAGCTCCACTAGTAGGCAGGTGCGAGAAGCCTTTAGACAAGTGCACTTGACATACTTAGGGGACCAGCATAAACTCACATAACATGTAATTCATGCTTGAAAACTAATTGCTCTCAAATGGCAACATTTTGGAAACTTGTCTTTCATGAACATGACATAATTCATATGCATTTTCGAAACTCAATTTCACAAACATAAAGTCTTTTCAAAATCATTTACATATCACAATTCATCATCCAAATTTCATACACCAAAACATAGTGATTTCATAAATCATTCAAAAGCAACAATTGCCAAAATGATAAAGCAATGAGAAATCATTTTATTTTTTTGACTAAAAAGAAAACATAATGGCTCATTATCTAATTATAAACATGAAACCCACCTTATTTCCTTGTTCACAATCTTGCTCAAGATGTCCTCTTCCCTTGTTCCTCTTCCCTTCCTTGATTTTCTTTAACATAAGCCATAATTCCCAAATCAATAGGCATTCCAATTGGAGAACCTTAGGAACATATTCATAAAATTGGTCCTAGAATCTTAAAACCCATATATTTCTTAAGCTATATGAACCAAAATCTTCTAAAATTTTCAAAGATTTAAAATCCTACTTACCTTGAATCTTCACCAAATAAAGAGTTTGTTGTCTCATATGGAAGCTCTCATCTTCTTCCACCTTTTTTCTCTTCTTGAACAACCATAAATTCCTTCTTGAAAGCCAAGCAAAATGAACCCTAGTTTCTTTCTTCTTCTTCTTCTTCTTTTCTCCTTTCTCTCTTCTCTACGACTCTCTCTCTCTTCTCTTCTCTCAATTTTTGTTGCTTCCTTCTTCTTTAAAATCCAAACAAACCTCCTTATTACAATTATGCCATTAATGAGTGAACAATGTCCAATTTACCCTTATATATATGCCTTGTAACTTAAAAGCTTAAGTGATCTTCCCAAAAAATCCTCATACATACATATTCTTGCTACTTAATTTCACTAAACCATATTTTAAAAATTCTATCAACATTAACATAGTAATTAACTCCAAATAAAATAATTAATCTCGCAAGACCTCAAAATTTATTTAAATCATGCTTAACTCCTTCCAAAAATCAAGACCTTTTTTTAATTATGTAATTGAAGGAATTTGATAACACTTCCTTCTAGAAAAATGTTCCTCATTGTCTTAATTTTCTAATGACACCAAAATCATTCAATTTGGTTCAAAAATTCGAAATTTATATGCCAAACATTTCTGAACTATTCTTTTACTGAAACAATATTCTGTACTCAACTTCCCTACAAAAATTGAAATTCTTAGAGACCAAATTAGAACTCAATTTCATCAAACAATTTGTAACCCTATTTCTCTAGTTTAATCCAAATCAAGAATCATATCATTTGGATAACTAGAAAAAAAGTTATGGCTAAAATACCGAAGCACACTCAATGAACATGTTTCAACTTATAACTTCCAATATTTCTCATATAACCCATCTTGTACATAACTATTTTTTTTACTTCATTTCAAATTCAAGAATTCTTCTTTTCTTCACATATGAATAATCGCCAAAATTTCTCATTTCATATTTCTAACTTTCAAGAAAAGTTTGGGATCCAACATAATCTTTTGTTCTCTATAAGTACTACATGACTTGTTTGGCTACTCTCCAATGATCCATTCTATGATTACTTAAGTACTTGCCCAACATTCCAATAATATACGCAATATCTGGATGCGTACATACTTGAGCTTACATTAGACTCCCTCCTGCTGAAGCATAAAGAATCTTCTACATTTCTTTAGTTTTAACTCATCTCAGGGCATTGGCTAAGATTAAACTTGTCTCCCTTAGCAACAGGGGTGCACCTAGTTTACAATTCCACATACCAAACCTCTTAAGAATTTTCTCGATATTTCTCTTTTATGATAACTCAAGTATAACACGAGAGCGATCTCAATGTATTTGTATCTTAATATAAAGGGGCATTACCAAGATCTTTTATTTCAAATTTCTTTGTTAGAAAGCTCTTGGTTTCATGCAATAAGCTTATATCATTGTTGGCAAGCAGTACGTCATCAACATATTAAACCAGAAAAATATACTTACTTCCACTAAACTTATGGTATATACAATCATCAACGGCATTTATTTCAAAACCAAACAAAAGAGCAACTTGATGAAATTTGTAATACCATTTATGAGAATCTTGTTTGAGCCCATAGATGGATTTCTTCAATTTGCAAACCATTTGTTTTGGGTCTCCTGACATAGAGTTTGCACCATATAAATTGTCTCATCAATGACACCATTGAGAAATGCAGTTTTTACATCCATTTGATGCTACTCAATGTTGAAATGTGCCACAAGTGCCATTATAGTTCTAAAAGAGTCTTTTGATGAAACTAGAGAGAAAGTCTCCTTATAATCAATGTCTTCTTTCTGTGTAAATCCATTGGTAACTATACGAGCCTTATATCTCTCGATATTTCCCTTTAAATCCCTTTTGGTTTTAAATATCCATTTATAACTGATGGGTTTTGTACCTTCAGATAATGAGACAAGATCCCAACGTCATTATTTTTCAAGGATTTTATCTCCTTATTCATGGCATCAATCCACTTCCGAGAGTTAGAACTTTGCATGGCCTGATGGAAGTTGAATCGGTCATCTTCCACAACACCAACGTCAACCTCATATTCTTGGAGAAATGTAGCGCCCCGTTATCATAGGTACATACCAAAACACCCGGAGGACATTCTAATACATAATCTATGATAATGATGCGCTACATTCAATCACAACATTCACTTAACATGGAATCATCATTCTTTATTCTCTTATAAGACATCATAAGGAAAAACACCATAATTTAAAACCCAAATTTCTCCTTTGATTTCATAAAACCAAATATTTACATTGACAGTTTTCAATATCATCCGAATGTGGACATCATCATATCTTAATACAAAATACACTACATGAAAAAGGAAATACACAAAAAAATATGTCTAATCTTCCAATCTCAATTGATCGACCTTTGAGTCATTTCTTCTTCTTCCCAAAAGTACAAGAATATTCTTCTTGTAGCGTCTCTCGTTAGCTAAAGTGATCTCTCAATCCTGAAAAATCAACATTACAATTTTGGTGAGTTTTACGAACTCAATGAGATAACCATCATAGATGATTCACTCAATTCATATAACACATCACACGTGTAACATATAATTGACTTCTTTGCATTTTGCATAAATTATCACATATCACATTCTCACGTAAAGGTAAGACAATTTTGCATTTCAAACAATCAAACATTCTTATTAAAATGTATATGAAATGCTCATGGGACTCTTTTTCAATTATTACGTTGTTATGACCGAGTGCCTAAATTGTCCCATATCTATTGTGGATACCAGGTGTCCCTTATTCATTGGGGATATAGGGCTCATTTTATATAGTGAGCCTTTAGCTCTTAATCACATTTGGAGCTTTAAGCTCATTTTCGGTGGCTATTTAAGTCACAACTCTCATTATCTGATCATACATTCATGTATGGAATGCATCTCTCATAATCAATCAATCATGTCAAGAAGCATTTAGTTCTTCACATTCATATACAAGTAGCACTTTAATATCACATTCATGCATCAAGTCTCGATCCTTCATTGTCTGACATCAACATAATCAAATCACATTCATATCATCATTCAAAACATATTCTAAAACAAACAAGTAATTGAGTGAAACTGTCTAGGTTACTCACAGGTCATTCCCAAAGCTAATGCCTGGAAGTTCTGGCAATGTCTGGATGTTGACGATCCAGTTGCTCCTCTATATCAAGTAATATACACATATCACAAATTTGCACAATTTCATAAACATTCCTTGATGCACATTTATGTATATGAAATATGCACAATGCATGTTTATGACATTCTTGGGTATTTTTTCCATTATTCTTGTCGCATAATCAATTCCATATCAAAAATCACCTACTTATAATTTGTACTTAGGTTTATACCTCAATAAAACCATTAAAATCACAATTCATTACTCATTGAATCATTTTAGTTTTTTTTTCCTAAAACACACCTTCGGGTCTACTGTTCTTAAACATTTAGACAATGCAAATGAAGTAATTTGGCAATACTTTCTTCTATAAAATTGTTTTCCTATCTTTTAAGTTTCTACTAACACTAGGATCATTCAATTTGGTTCATAAATTTGAATGTTATACTCCTAATATTTCAGGTTATTCATAAGCTAAAACAGTATTATGTATTCAACCTTAAAATCAAAATTTTGAAATTCTAGAGGTAAAATTACAACTCGATCTCTTCAAAAAATTTATAGCCCTATTTCTTTAATTTACTCCAAATCAAAATCATTCTATTTGGATGACTAAAGAAGAAGTTATAGGCAAAAGAAGAAATGATGTTTACTGAGAAAAAAGCTCTCAGGTGCACGATCGTGCACACTTTTGATCTTTAACAAAATAAGTCATGGTCGTGCATCATTGGTGCCTGGCTATCCATTCCAACATAACTATGTCAAGGGTGTGAAACCTTCATATATACTTGTGCACACCAATAAGTCACGGTTGTGTAACCTTCACGTGTATAGGTATGGCATATTATGCATGAATATGAATTCATTTCTAATCTCTCAATAGTCTCTCTTATATATACTATTCTAGCCCTAACATGGGTAACGAGATGTTACAATTCTCCCCTCCTTAAAAGAAATTTCATCCTCGAAATTCTTACCTGATTGTTTGAACAAGTGGGGAAATTGCCTCCTCATATGCTCCTCCGTTTCCCAAGTTGCTTCCTTAGTTGAGTGATTCCTCCAAAAGACTTTCACCAATAGAATGACTTAGTTCCTCAACTACTTGATTTGAGATCGCACTATCTTGATCGACTCCTCAACATAGCTTAATTTATTAGCAACGTCAATCTCTTAAGTCGGTATCACATATGTCTGATCCGATCGGTATCTTCAGAGCATACTCACATAAAATACATTATGTAATTGAGACATTTCATTCGGTAAAGCTAAATTATATGCCAAAGGTCCTATCCTCTCAATAATTTCATAAGGACCAATATACCTAGGGCTCAACTTACCCTTTTTATTGAATCTCAATACTCCCCTCCAAGGTGATACTCTGAGAAATATTTTGTCTCCTCCACTGTACTCCATATCTCATCGATGTTGATCCATATAACTCTTCTTTCTATCTTGAGCCACTTTAATTCAGCTTCAGATCAATTTCACTTTGTCCACCGTTTCTTGTATCAATTATGGGCCTTCAACCATTCTTAAGCACTCTTCATCCCAATACAAAGGTGATTGACACTTTCTTCTATACAATGCAACGTATGCTGCCATTTCGATACTACTGTGATAGTGGTTATTGTAAACAAATTCTATCAGTGCTATATACTGATCCCAAACTCCTAAAACTCCAATACACAAGCTCTAAGTATATCCTCAATAGTTTTGATTGTCCTCTCACTCTGTCCATCTCTTTGAGGATGAAATGTCGTATTAAAGTTCAACTTTGTACCCATAGCAGACTGCAAGCTCTTCCAAAATCTCGAAGTACATCTGGGATCCATGTTCGATACAATAAACAATGGAACCTCATGCAATCTAACCACTTCATTGACATATCTCCGGGCCAACTAATCTAGTGAGTTATTCTCTCTCACTAGTAAGAAATGGGCTAACTTAGTCAATCGGTCCACCATAACCCATATAGCATCATTCTGTCTCAGAGTCCTTGGTAACACTATAATAAAATCCATAGTAATTTGTTCCCATTTTCACTCTAGAATAGGCAACGAATGTAGCTTCCCTACTGGAGCTTGATGCTCAGCCTTAACCTGCTGGTATGTTATACACTTAGAAACACACTCCGCCACTAGCTTTTTCATTTCATGCCATCAAAAATGTTGCTTCAATGTGTTATACATCTTGATAGTACTAGAACCTATAGTATAGTGTCGATATGAGCTTCCTCTAGGATTTCCTTTTCAGATTATATACATTAGGAACATATAGCCTCTGCTTCAACCATAATGTCTCATCTCTTAACTTAAACTCGGTATTCGGATTCATCCTAGCTTTCTCAATCAGTTTCACCATATCAAGATCTTTATTCTGTACTCTTCCAATTCTATCATGTAACATCGATCTCAACTTTAGTATAGCGATCAATGCGTCATCTTGCTCCAGATTCAACTCCACATTCAGAGCTCTCAAATGAATCAAATTTGGTAACCTCGATAACTAAATCTGAGCTACACTGGTATTAGAATTTTTGCTCAAAGCATCAGCCACTGCTCAATCGTGCAGTCATAATCCTTCAACAACTTTATCCATCTCCTCTATCTC
The DNA here is from genome assembly GCA_024678245.1 of Erythroxylum densum. Taxonomy (NCBI): domain Eukaryota; kingdom Viridiplantae; phylum Streptophyta; class Magnoliopsida; order Malpighiales; family Erythroxylaceae; genus Erythroxylum; species Erythroxylum densum. The sequence goes on from JANPWT010000009.1 coordinate 22,486,842, forward strand.
ATGTTCAACTTCTTCTGACTCAATAGATACCTTAAACTCTTATGATCAGTATAAATCTAAAATGTCTCTCTATACAAATAATGTCTCCATATCTTTATAGCAAAGTCAACTGCAACAAGCTTTAAATCATGTACCAGATAGTTAATCTCGTGAGACTTTAGTTGTTTCAATGTATAGGCTATCACCTTGCCATATTGCATCAACACATATTCTAATCCTTGATGCAAAGCATCACTATATATCACATATCCTCCGATCCCCAATGGAATAGTTAACACCGATGTAGTAGTCAACTGATGTTTCAACTCCTCAAAGCTCTTATGACATTCCTCATTCCATTTGAATATTAAATTCTTCCTCAGAAGTTTTGTCAGAGGCGTTGAGATAAAAAAAAACCCCTCGATAAACCTTAGACAATATCTGGCTAAACCTAGGAAGCTTCGAATACATTTCTCGAAGTTTCCTAATTCACCACTGCCTCTATTTTCTTTGGATCTACCTGTATGCCTTGTCTAGTCACTATCTGTCCTAGAAACACTACTTGATCCAACCAAAATTCACACTTACTAAATTTTACATACAACTATTTCTCCCTCATAATCTACAGTATTACTCTCAAATGTCTGGCGTGCTCTTCTCTATTCATTGATAAACAATGTCACAAAGAGGTCCAAGTAGGGCTAAAATATCTTATTCATCAAGGTCATAAATGATGTCGGGGAATTAGTTAACCTAAATGACATAACTAAGAACTCAAAGTGCCCATACCTGCTCTTGAATGCACGTTTAGATACATCAGCCTCTGCTATCTTCAACTGATAATATCCCGATCTCAAATCAAGCTTAGTGAATACCTGAGCTCTTTCCAACTAATCAAATAAATCATCAATTCTGGAAACTAGATACTTGTTCTTCACTATCACCCATTTCAGCTGTCTATAATCAATGCATAACCTCAAAGTCCTATCTTTCTTCTTTACAAACAAAACTGGAGCTCCCTAAGGCAAAACATTGGGTCTAATGAACCCATTTTCTAAAAACTCCTTTAGTTCTACAGGTGCCATTCTATATAGAGGAATAGATATAGGAGTAGCACCTGGAACTAGATTAACTGTGAACTCTGTTTCTCGATTTGGAGGTAAGCCAAGTAACTTGGCGGGAAACATATTTAGGAATTCCCTAACCACGGGAATGTCCTGCTTATTCTGCTCAGCTTTAGTATCAATAACATGGGCCAGATAAGCCTCACATTCTCCTTGCATTAACCTCAATGCACTCACAAACGATATTAACCTGGCTAGCACTACTTGACTAATTCCTCTTAAAACTACTCTCAGCTGACTAAGTGATTTTAATACTACCTCCTTTGTATAGCAGTTTATGATAGCCCTATGCGTAGTGAACCAATCCATGCCTAGGATAATATCTTTCTCTCTCAACTGTGATATAATCAAGTCTGCCTCCAATTTTGTTTGATCAATCCGGATCAAGCATCTTTTATAAACCTCTCCTACAACTGTAGTACTACCTATTGGTGTACTCACCTCTAATCTATACTGTAATAACTCTCTATCACAATGCAATCTAGATGCCAGATGCGGTACAATAAAGGAATGCATAGATCTTAGATCTAGAAATACAAATGCTTCATGATCATAAATAAGTGGCGCACTTGTAATGACATTCAAAGAGTTCTGAGCTACCTGTCTGGTCATGCAATAGACTCTAGCTTGGGACTAAAGTCTGCTACTCCGCACCTTAGTCCTGACAGAAGGACTTTTAGAACTCACTCTGCCTTTCCCATGGCTTCTCTTTCCAGGCCCACTTCCTCAGCTCTGCTGGATAGTAACTTTACTTACTAATCCCTCTCTTATACTAGACTGAGCTCCCACAGTAGCAAGATAATCTCTAATCTGGTGGTTAAAGGAGCTGCATCTAAGGCAAGCTCCAGACAATCTCTAGTACTCACCACCATTCCTCTTCCCACAATGCTCACAAGGGTAACTAAATCTGCACTGTACCTTTTCCGTTACTAGACTGTACAAAACAACCCCTTTGTCTAAATCCTGGCTGTCTTGATCCAGTCGGTGATCTGAAAGTTCGATTATAACGCTTACTGAATCTTCTACCTGAACCACTTTGAATCTCACTAGACCTTTTCATTTTAGATCCTTGCCCATGCTTTGGTTGCCCTTCTCTCAATAGTTACTCAATTCTGATTGAGGCAGCTTTCAAGTCAATAAAACTGTTCAAGTTTGAAATTGCTAACCTTATTTTGATTTCCATATTCAGCCCATCTTCGAATCTCCTACACTTATCTTCTTGGGTAGGAATCAAAACAGTAGCATATCTTATCAACTCATTGAACCTAATCTCATACTCTGCCACTGATATTCTACCCTGCTTTTGATTTAGGAACTCTTTCATCTTCCTATTCAAGTAAATCTTGGGTATATAGTTCTCCTCGAAGATCCTTAAAAAGTCTTCCCACTTCAAGTTGCAAGGCCTAGGAGTACTACTTGGGACAATCTTCCACAACTAGTAAGTTGGGCCTTATAGTAAGGACACTGCATAATCGTCCGGTTCGCAGTCTATCTAATAGAAAACTCTCTTTGTCCTTTCTAGCCATCCCTCGGCTTTCGTTGAGTATGTACCTCCTCTCCCTTCTCTCGGGAACTCTAGGGAGCATTTCCTCTGGTTGAGGTACTGAAGACTCCCAACTGACTCCTACTGATCCTAGGTTAGCTGATTATCCTACTTGATAACCTATGGCGGATGACCTATAATAAACAATAACTTCAATCATTATCTGCATTTCTCACGATATTTTATGCTTAACATTTCTATATGTCCCTACGGATGCCAAATCATGCTTTGATATCACACAATTGTAGTGCCCTGATACTGTAGGTACATACCGGAACACTCGGAGGACATTCCAGTACATAACCTATGATAATAGTGCGCTACGTTCAATCACAAGATTCATTTAACATGGCATCATCACTCTTTATTCTATTATAAGACATCATAAGGAAAAACACCATAATTTAAAACTCAAATTTCTCCTTTCATTTCATAAAACCAAATATTTACATTGACAGTTTTCAATATCATCCAAATGTAATCATCATCATATCCTAATACAAAATACACTACATGAAAAAGGAAATACACAAAAAGATCTATCTAATCTTCCAATCTCGGTTGACCGACCTTTGAACCATTTCTTTTTCTTCCTAAAAGTAAAAGACTATACTTCTTGTAACGTCTCTTAGTAGCTAAAGTCGTCTCTTGGTCCTGAAAAATCAACGTTGCAATTTTGGTGAGTTTTGCATACTCAATGAGGTAACCATCATAGATGGTTCACTTAATTCATACAACATATCACACCTGTAACATATAATTCACATCTTTGCATTTTGCATAAATTATCACATATCACATTCTCACTTAAGGGTAAAATAATTTTTCATTTCAAACAATCAAACATTCTTATTAAAATGTATATGAAATGGTCATTTCTAATTATTACATTATTGTGACTGAGTGCCTAAACTGTACTGTATTCATTGTGGGTACCGAGCTCATTTATACTGTCCCTTAGTTGTTGGAGATATAGGGCTTATTTTATATAGTGAGCCTTTGGCTCTTAATCACATTTGGAGCTTTAAGCTCATTTTCAGTAGCTACTTAGGTCACAATTCTCATTATCTGATCATACATTCATATATGGAATGCATCTCTCATAATCAATCAATCATGTCAAGAAGTATTTATTTCGTCACATTCATATATAAGTAGCACTTCAATATCACATTAATGTATCAAGTCTCGAACCTACATTATCCAACATCAACATAATCAAATCACATTCATATCATCATTCAAAACATATTCTAAAGCAAACAAGTAATTGAGTGAAACTGTCTAGGTTACTCACAGGTCATTCCCGAAGCTAATGCCTGGAAGTTTCGGTAACATTTGGATGTTGACTATCTAGTTGCTCCTCTATATCAAGTAATATACACATATCACAATTTTGCACAATTTCATAAATATTCATTTATGCACATTTATGTACATGAAATATGCACAATGCATGTTCATAATATTCCTGGGTATTTTTTCTGTTATTCTCATCACATAATCAATCCTATATCAAAAGTCATCTACTTATAATTTGTACTTAGGCTTATACCTCAATAAAACCATTAAAATCACAATTTATAACTCATTGAATCATTTCAGATTTTTTTTCTGAAACATACATTCGGGTCTACTTTTCTTGACCATTTAGACAATACAAATGAAGTAATTTGGAAATACTTTCTTCTAGAAAATTGTTCTCCTATCTCTTAAGTTTCTAATGACACCAGGATTATTCAATTTGGTTCAAAAATTCTATAGTTATACTCCAAATATTTTGGATGGTTTACAACTCGATTTCTTCGAAAAAAAATTGTAACCCTATGTCTTTAGTTAACTCCAATTCAAAAATCATTCTATTTGTATGATTAGAGAAGAAATTATAGGCAGAAGAAAGAAGGATGTTCAGTGAGCAAAAAGTTCTCAGGTGCACCATCATGATTGTGCACCATCATGCACTTTTGAACTTTAATAAAATAAGTGACAGTCGTTCATCATTAGTGCATAGCTGTGCATTCCAACATAACCATTTCATGGGCGTGCAACCTTCACGCATGCTCGTGACTTATTGCCTGTGCACACCAACAAGTCATGGTTGTGCATCCTTAACACACAGTCGTGCACACCCATTCAAACTAATCCTAAAATCTCTCCAAAATGATTTTAGATGGGTCAGAGTTTTGGTGCAGGTAGAGCCAAGTATTTCGAGTCCAATGGTTTAAGTCACATGTCATTTGGAGGTCGGGAGAAGGAGATATAGTCAAAATACTGAAGGATGTTTGAAGCTGTCTCTCTTTTATAAACCTTCAAAATCACATCTTGCAGGAGCACGATCGTGAGATTTCTGTTACATGTGGAAAGTCATGATCATGCTCCCGTAAGATCATGAGATTCCAGCAACTAAAGAAAAGTCACAATCATGCAAAAGCACGATCGTGCTTTTCCAAATCCTTTTACAACATTTTGCACGATCGTGTCTTTCTTCTCCTCTTCCGATACTGCAATTTCTTCTTCTTCTTCCTTTCTTTTCCTCTACTCAAGCCAACATCTCTAACATAACTCAACCCCATTTTCTACTTCCATTTAACTCAAATCACCCACAAACAAAGCCAAAATCCCATATTAAAACACAACCATCAAAACAGAAGGTCACACTCATGCATATCTCCATTTTTTTAATTCTTCATTTTCGACTCTAACTTTCATTGAAAACATTCATTCTCATCTCCATAATCACCATATACCTATTCTTTAACTCTAAACTCATTTTAAATCATATCTAAAAACACTAAAAAATACTCATGTATAACAGTGAAAACATCAATAGAAACAGACATATTCATTTTTTCACAAATTTTCTACATTAATCTCTTACACATTTTCATTAATCTTTCAACTCCAAAAATTATTTTAACACTATCTCCTAACATTTTGATCATCAAAGATTCAAAATCAACATTAAAAAATTTCATATCTTAAAACTATGATGTTCATGAAAATAACATTTTTCCTCATAATCATACAATGACAAATAATTCATCAAATTTGATTCATATTCCTACCACTAAAAAAGATTAACATGATACTCACTTGTTAAAACTCCAAAATCTTAAAATATCAAGAAGCCCTAATTTTCATGTAACTCATGTATACCTTTGTAGAGGTTAGCAGGTTTCAGTTTTATTTAGGGCAAATGAAGAAAACATGAAGGGGGAAGTAAAAATGGATAGATAAAAGAAAAATGTAACTTGGGTGAAGGTTTGATGAAAAACTTTGTGTACAAGTAGAAGTTTGAAGAAGACAGCTATGAAGAAGAGAACTAAGGCAAGAACAACAGTGTTTGGTCTTTCAAGTGAAATTGTAAAGTAAAAGTTGAACTGGACGAGTAACACTTGTCACTTATCTAACTTCTTAGGCTTTTCTAGTTTCTCATTGAACTAGTTCGATCTTCTCTAAATTTACTCCAAATTGTCTCTAAATTTTTTTATATATCACTATCTCATAATTCTAAAGTCATCTCCAAAATTTCTTCAATATCATTACACTCATTTCTATTTTTTATCAATTTATTTGCCAAATCGCATTTTCCTAGTCCAATAATGTCCAACAATTCAAAAATTTTCCTAAAATGTTCCAAAAATTCAAAATCACTAAACACGCCTTCTAATTAATTTTTAATCCATATAACCCATGATTCTCAATAAAAGTCACATTTCACATAAAATAATCAATTATACCCGAAATGTCAATGAGTGCATATACAGTCATTTTCATGTGCAAGTATATCTATATTCATGTGTATGGGTATGGCATATTATGCATGAATATGAATGCATTTTTAATCTCTTAGTAGTCTCTTTTGTATATACTGTTCTAGCCCTAACATGGGTAACGGGATGTTACAAGAAATATGATGTAATCATCAGGAATCGTAGTCCTACTTTCTCTAGTGGATCTCCTTAATGACACTAGTTCTTGAGGTTGGTGAGTTTGTTCTTCTGGAATAATTTTTGCAATCTGATGTTTATAGCCATCGCGCAATGAGCCACACAACACATCATTAACAATCCGAAACAACAACAATTTATCATATAAAGCTCAAATAACCCACAATCATCACCTAAGGCATAACATGAGAATTTATATCAATCAAACACATATTATGCATCATAAACACAATTAAAGACTAGAATGCACACAATAGGCTCGAGAGTTCCATAAACACAACGAATAAACCGAAGTTTATCGTAAACACAACGAATCCGTTTTCGGATCTCGTGGGCCACAAGCGGGCTGCCGGGAGAAGGCAAGGGGGGTCAACGTGCACGTGACTTATCGAAGTAGGTTCTCTCTCGCCCAATCACAACCAATTTATGATCACATATTCAA
>JANPWT010000009.1:22497793-22514099 GCA_024678245.1 Erythroxylum densum
TATCGCAAATTGATCTTTTGTTAAATTTCTTTAAAAGTTTTTATTATTATTACGCAGTTCATATATACATCATATAAAAATTAATTACATAATGATTTATATTAAAATATTTAACAAAGGCCTTCTTTTAAAATTTTGAACACCTCCAACCCTAAGTGGGAAAACTTTAAACATGGTTTGTCTTTACCATCCAATTGCCCTTTGACTCTTGAAACGCTGGCTTCCACTTTATGTTGATTCGCCTAATCTTTCTCCGGCCTGTCAATGCTTTAGTGGTTTCATCTATTGCGTCGCCGATTTGTCCAAGGAGAGTATTATTTACTCTCCTAATGTTCTTGAAACTATTATTTAATATATTCTTGTCTAATTTTTCAAATAAAATTTTGAACACTGCAATATATTTAATAATAAGAACAATTTTATAAATAGTTAAAACAATAAATAAATTTGCATCTTTAAGTTAACCCTTGATTTTGTGCAATTGATCAGTTTTGTAAAATTTAATTGTAAATCTTTTAAACTGACAGAACCAATAATCAGTCCAAAAGAAATGATAGATAATTATTTCAAGTTTCAATAGAAGCCATTTTCCACCGAAATCATATCCAAGTCCAAAATCCTATGTCGACTCTCTCCGTTATCTGCCATTCCAAGTCCCAACGTCTTGGTTTGGAAATTACCAACTAGCGCCTTCACAAATTTTTATAATAAACCATAGGTTTTGATCCAATCCATGAATTGGTTCTCTTCTCTTGTTAACCGTTCCACTCTCGCGTCAACCCACGTAGCCTCGTGTATCTCGGATACGCTTCTTACTTATTACTGCTTTATTTTATGTCTCCAGTTTATCCGACAATTGAAACCAAAATTAGCACGTTGTCCGCATGTTTGTAATTTAATGGACTACGTGAGTGTGTTGTAGACGTAGTTAACTAAAAGAAAATTAAAAAAGTTAGAAATTAAAAAATTCATCTTTAAATCTCAACTCACAGTTATTAATTTAATTTTAATATCAACGAAAAGCTTTTAAGAAATGTTGGAAGAGAGTGAACTAATTCCAAGTGAACCTATACATAATTAGACATACCGTATTTGAATTAAAAATCTTAAGGCAATGAATTATAAATGATTGCCTTTCCTAAGTTCTTTTTTAAGGTGAGATGAATTTTCAATATACTTTTAATAGTGATTTGTTATCTTTTTTGTGGTTATGATATGTAAATATAAAATTTACTATTTTTTAGTCTGTGACCAAGGTATCCATCGACGAATTCAGTGACTAATCCTCTCGCTGAAAGAAGGTACCTCACAGGATGGGGTGCTGACCCAAAGACTTAAGGCTGTTTCATACCTAAAATTAAGGATCGAACCCCTGACCTTTGGTTAATATTTGAATAATAAATAGAGTAATCCCGTAAAATAACTAAAACTTGATAGAAATTGAAAAATATAGAGCTATGGTGTGCCTTTCTTAGGTTTTAGATTGTTTTATGAATATAGTTATGTACATTTTTAATAGAAAAAATGCCCACTTAAAATATTCTAAATTATGTTATTATTAATTTGAAGCCGTTTCATGTTTTCTTTGAATTAGTTCTATGCCTAGCTAGGTTCCCACCCCCTCTCCTTTCCTATTATTTTTTTTATTCATGTATACTTACCCTGAGGCATCTATTACTAATAAGAAAAGAGAGGGGTTGTTTAACGAAACAGGTATCGTGTTTAAGGAGGAACATTAGTTTACAAATGTTAGATAATTAAACTATAACCTGGAACCACTCCTCATGTAAAACATGTCAACTTGTATATGTATATTTGACTGATCGCGTTTGGAATCTCAATAAAACTACACAAATGACGATAGCTTAATAAATAATTGCAGAAAAATAACTTAAATTCATAGTTTTACATTTTACTTCCCATCGCATCATATTTATATTCACATCTCTAAAGCAACACAGTTATAGAATAGATTAAAAAGGTTGTAGTGTTGTACCGATATTACTTGTAATTATAATACAATAATGCTGTATTCATGACTTGCAAAAGGATTAAATATAACACTCCCCACTACTTGTAGACACAAATCTCACTTGTACTTGATGAACTATCCCATTGTCCTGTCTTCATCATTTAACTAATCTCACTTAAAATTCACCAATTCCTATGGGTATCTCTCTCAAGCTGTCGCTTTAAAGCTCTTTTTCGCCAAATTGAAGGACCATATATAGTCAGGCACGCAAGAGATAACAAGACAACAACACAATTACCACATTTTACGTTCGCACCCTCCTAGCAAAAACCACAGGTACGATAACACTGTTCGGTAGAACAACCAGTCAAAACCTCTATTCATTTATTCTCTCTCACACATTAAACCCTAATACACACTACAACGCAATCTAACTTTCATGGTCTTGCGAATACAAAGGGCCTTTCTTTGCTTGGGAAGCTAGGAGGATCTTCTCAAAGTCATCTAGCTTTCTTTTTTTTTTAATAATTTTTTTTAGCTGCCGGTCTCCTGTGTTGTTGAATACTTTCTCTTCTTCTCTTCTTAAAAGCATCGTCCACACCTTTTGTTGTTGTGTCAGTTGAGAGACTGCAAATAAGACTGCGAATTTGATTTTCAGATAGGAAGACCTAACTTCCTTCAATCATTGTCTGTTTTATCTGTCTTAGGAAACTCTTTAGCCACTTTCTTTTCCTCTTTTTTTGTATTTGGAATAAGTATAATTAGATCGAAGCTAGCTAGCTCTTCCTATTTCATCTAATTGATAAGTTTTGATTTCGCTAAAATTCACATAATTGACACGTATTAAATTGAGAACAATTTTGCATAGACATAATTCGCTTCTTTCTCGAAAAGAGAAAGGTTATTGTGGACACAGTTCTCAGAAAATGGCTGCGCCGCCCAGTAAGCGCTTGCGGAGTATGCTGCAAGCTGCAGTGCAATCAGTTCAATGGACTTACAGTCTCTTTTGGCAAATTCGTCCACAACAAGGGTAACTAATCTCTCCAGTGATGTGCATACTCAGTAAAAGATTTCTTGTCTCTTCAGATTTTGTTCATTATGACATTCACTTCAATGACATCGAATATAATCCAGGATCTTAGTATGGGGAGATGGGCATTACAACGGAGCAATCAAGACCAGAAAGACAGTGCAACCAATGGAGGTTAGTGCTGAGGAGGCTTCTTTGCAAAGGAGCCAGCAACTTAGAGAGCTTTACGAGTCATTGTCTGCAGGAGAGACAAATCAGCCGGCACGTCGGCCTTGTGCTGCCTTGTCACCTGAGGACTTGACGGAGTCGGAGTGGTTTTATCTCATGTGCGTGTCATTCTCTTTTCCTCCTGGTGTCGGGTATGTTTTACAGTGCAATTTCCTTTCTTTCCGCTTCTTCTACAGTTTAATTTTCAGTTGTTTGATAGACTGCAGAAGTTTCAGTATGCTAGTTAAGTTATTAATGCATGATCTCTTCAGTTTTGGAGTCCTTTAGAATAGTAAGCCTAGTAAACGTAGCTCCTGTATTCTTTGGAGGACCTGTTCTGCAAAAGAGCAACAGAAGAAAAAAGAACCTCTCTCCAGAAGAAGGTGGGCACTTAATGAGGGTATTCAATTCAGTTTTTGCCTAGGAAGGGATTAATAAACTGTGGATGCACCTTCGCTTGTTTTTCATCATTAAATGGGAGAAAAAGTTGTTAAATCCTTCAGTAAGAGTAAATGCTTAAATGGAAGGAAAGGATATCCTATTCCTAGTCCATAGAGGAAGAGTAACTAAGAATATTAAGAGAACGGTGAAATGGTAGCTAAAGATTGCACGATAGACAATAAGTTGTCTTTCGCAAATTCATGCATTCATGTTTAGTTCGCAGAGCGACCCACATGACCTTCTGTGAATAGGAAAAGGGAAAACATAAAGCAACTGTTTGTGATTCATTTATTTTCCGAGAAAAAGTTACTTCTGATCATTTATAGTACAGTTCGAAGCCAGTTGATCACTTGATTGCAACTTTTACGACACGTTAGGTGGGAGCCTTCAACCCATCTTCTAAGGAAAGTCCACTTGGCTTAGGTTTCAGCAGTTTGACAATTTAGAGATCGAAAACTACATTAGAAAATGTTAGCCAGAGGCGTATGGTCTTACAATCAAAAGAACTTGGTAACGGTTGAGCTATAGACATTCAGGGTCATGATGTAGAACGTAACACAAGTCTTAGTTAGGTACTCAGAATCAAATGTGAAAATAAATAAAGGAAGAAAATACGAAAAATACCTGTTTTGCTATCCATAATTTTGAATCAGCTTTTTGATGCCAAAACTTCTGAGTTTTCACAACCTTTACCAAAGTTGATTAATTAGATGTCATTAACGTCTTTATGTAATTTTCTTAATACCTGAACCTCTTAACAAGTCACAGAATCTGAACGTTTGCGTCTTACTTAAGTAGAAGAAAAAGACTTTAACCTTATATATATAGCATTCATACTGAGGTCTACCCATCATAGGTCCAATGCATGTTTGACCCAACTGATTAGAATCTTTTTTCGCTGGACTTTAGCTCATTAATATTTTTTATCGGGTTACTTTATTATCTTTAACCAGATCAAATTCGATTTGATTAACCGTAAACTTATTAAAATTGTAAAAACGTAATTAATCATTGTCTAACCTTAGAAAAATTACTAACATTCTCCCATTTGGACAATAATTAATTACAATAGTTGTAACTGTAATAAAATCAATAAAAATGGTTAAGCCAAATCACTGTCTAGGTCGACCAAGTTAAAAAATCATTTGATCCAAATATAATGAAAATCTATCATTCTGTCTCGTAAGGCTTTGGATAATAGAAAGTATTATATGCGTGTGTTATGTGCAACACAAATTCAATACAATTACGCATATGTAATACCTCACTAGCATAAAAGAGAAAATAAATTGTGACAAACTATGATAATACTTGTATGATCTGAAATGTATCATTTTTTCATTTATAGGTCTCAATTTTTCTAAACTTTATGCTAAACTGTACTAGAAAAATTTGTTTTCTCTCATTGAATGCTAAACTGCATTAGAAAAAATCTTTATAGAATTAAACACTTATATCCCCCTATGTCATATCAAATATAAGGATTTATGTATGCATCTACATGTTTCCTAATGACATAGACTTCAATCTGTATATATGTGCCTAATGACCTTTAAAATGTTTACGATGGACACAAATCTTAAAAATTTCACCTGTATCATGACAATATATAACAACGTGTATGATTGAGAGCAAAATGATGACCATTTTTATTCATAAAACATATTGTCATAATACATGAAAAACATACAAATGTATAAGGAGAAAATGTAGTGATTCTTAATTAATAGTATCCAAGGACTTTAATGTACCTATACTGTATACATGTCTCCCAAAAACATGTGGGCAAAGTCTTTTATTTAAAGGATTAGCAAGCATATCCTAAGTCCTCAAATGTTTCACATTAATGTCACCTTTTTGTATCAATTCCTCGATGGTCAAATACTCGATTTCTGAATGCTTAGACCCTATAATGTTCTCATTACTGTTATTGAATAACATAGCAGAATGATTATAATAATACAACTGAATGAGTCTAACCATTGAATCAACCACAAATATCAAAAATTAAAATTTTGAGTCAAATTGCCTGTGTAGTAGCCCTAAAATATACCACAAACTCTGCATGTATAGTCGAGGAAGTCACCTGTGTCTACTTAACACTCTTTCACGATACTACACCATCTGTTAATATAAAGATATATCCTGATGTGAACTTTCTGTCATCTAGACACATAACAAAATCCAAATTTGTATACCCTAGGAGGTTTAGATTCTTAACCCTTCTATATGTCAACATTATCGAGGATGTGTTGATAGATATTTCGGGTTGTCCGCTCGTGGAGCAAGGGATCCCCTAAATACCTGCCAAGATTATTCGTACAAGTAACCTGTAATCCGTGGCTGAGACACCTTGCAATTTTTCTAGGAATGTTCTTAGAGAAAAAGTTCTGCGTTTTCGTTGTGCTTATTTTCTGCCTTGATGCTAAGCAAAGATCTCCAAGGTTTTTGCTATCACCTGCATCTGTATATCCGCTGCTTCTACAAAAAGCACTAGTTTATTTGCAAGGAATAGGTGAGAGATAGGAGGTCTCGTTCGACTCAGCTTTAATGGTTTCCAACTCCCGCGGCCCACCTCCTTCGAAATAAGATATCTTAATCTCTTCATATATAGTACAAAAAGGTAGGGTGAAAGAGGATCACCTCCTTGGCTCCCCTCTCAATTCTTATTTTTGGCATTTTTTACTCCCTTGTGTGGCCCACTCTCAATTCTTATTTTTAACATTTATTACTCTCTTTCGTGGGCTCCACTCTCAAATCTCATCCCAATGTTTTGCATTTTCTTGCAAAGGTTAGTGTCATACCAACGTTTTTATTAAGTCCCGTTTAATGGTTGTTAAAGATATGGAAGATACGAAATTTTCGGTGTATCTCTTGTCGTGGCTTTCAACATGACCTCAGGTGTGTTTAATTAAATTCTTGAGTTTATAAATTCTTTTGAAATATTTTATTCATTTTTTTATTTTCATTAACATATAAATTTAAAATACTCAACTCAAAAAATTAGCAGTAAAATAATTTTACAATTATGACTTCTAAGTTTTGAATAATAATTTAAATGTAAAGTCTTTAATTTTTAATATATTTTTAGCTTATTAAATATTTGAATATCTTAGTGATAATTCATTGTAACAATTATTATTCATCTAATTGCAACTCTTTTTCTTTTATTATTATAAATCCCTAAATTTACTGTATTATAAAAATATGATTTATTTGTATTTATTAGTTAAGTTCTCAAAATTTATTTATATTTATTTAAACTAACATAATATTAAATTTACTTTAAATTTTAATAAAATATAATAAAAAATATTTGACAGTTAAATAATACTGTAAATAATTGTGGATATGACAATTGCTTCATTAAAGAATATATTTGAACAATTAATTACATTTGAAAATATTTTTAGATTCTTATTTGATTCAAAGAAGTTGAGGTTGTTAAATAATAACAAATTAAGATAATGTTGTATTAATTTATAACTACTTTTTCTCATGATGAAGTGTTCGATATGGATTTAGATTATCTATTTTTTGAATTAAAAGTGTTGCAAATGACTTTACCAAATGAGTTAATGTCATAAGTTGAAATTTTAGAATTTGTTAAAGCTGCAGATTGTTATCCCAAATGTTTTAATTGCTTATCGAATTTTATTGATTGTACTTGTGACTCTGGCAGAGAAGTTTTTCAAAGTTAAAGTTATTGAAAATCTACTTAAAGTTATTAATGTCACGAGAAAAGTTGAATGGTTTAACTATATTGTGTATCGAGAAGGATATGTTGAACAATATTGATCTTAATAATATTATTAATAATTTTACATTTAGAGGTGCACGGAGAAATTGTTTTTTTTAATTATGATCATTTATGTATTGGTTAGTTCAATTTTCTTAATCTTTTGCAATTTAATATTGCTATTTGATTGTTGCTATTGCTATTTTATTTTTACTGCTACTATTTTTAGTGATTTTATTGTAATTAACATTTGCAAGATATTATTAATTGATATTATGATCATTTAATATTTTGTTGAATATTTGAACTTCTAAATTGAGTTACTTATGTATGGATATTAATTTTTAATAATAAAAATATATTTTTAAAGTTTATATATTTATATATTAGACCTATAAAATATTAAAAACGGACCTAGGTATGACTACTGTTTAATGCTGATGAAGTCAAAGATTAAACTTACCAATTGAATTATGTTGATTTAGTATTTTACTAGATAGAATTTGTTTGGGTCGTGCTTGTGGAGCCACTACTCTTCTGTAAGTGGTACAAAGAATTGCGGTTTACAGCTGGGAACCTCGTCAGCGTTAACTCCACTGTTTGAACTTTGAACACATACGCGGCCTGGACCATGAAATGACCATTACTCACTTCACCAATCTACTAGTTTTCGTTTAGTAAAAATATGGAAATTTTTAAGCTCGATCACTGAAGATCGGGTCTTTGGAAGGGCCAAGACAGATGGATTAGGTTATTTTTCCTATCAACTTTACAAGTCTGTACTTCGTTATCAACCTAGTAATTAATGGTTAAATTCATGGGACGCTGATTTATCTTGGTGATGGAGTGAATATGCCATTTATCTATGTTCGAACATGGTGCAGACTGATGGATCATATCAGAATCGTTTGCTAGAGAAAAGCAAGTGTTGCATGTGAATATTTGTATGCTAGCTGTTCATAAATGCCCTGTAGTAATAACCAGAGTGAAATTCTTTTGGTGATTTGTTGGAGATCGAGAAGAAAATCATTGACGATTGTCGTATTGTGCAGGTTGCCAGGAAAAGCATATGCAAGAAGACAACACGTCTGGCTTTCTGGTGCAAATGAGGTCGACAGCAAAACCTTTTCGAGAGCAATCCTTGCCAAGGTTATACCTGCCTGGCTTATTATCGTCTTCCATAACTTATCATTCACAACTTAAACTATATTCAACTCACTAGTTCCTAAACCAAATACTTTTTCTACATGTTAAGCTGCTTGGTATCTACTGCGTGTTCCTTCTATTACTAATTTATTAACTTCAGTTCCTTTTTGTTTCTAAACATTATCGAAACATGGATCAGAGTGCTCGTATACAGGTAAATTATGTTAACCAACAACCTCGTGCAATTTGACTATTTGTTAGATAATGCACTTTGTTTTCCTTAACTTCTTCATGATTATTAATTAAGTTGGTCACTCTTTCAGACCGTAGTGTGCATTCCTCTCCTTGACGGTGTCATTGAATTTGGCTCAACTGAGAAGGTGAACCAATAACAAATAGATTTATTGAACTTTTGATGTACATACGTACACTTACATTTGTTTGGTTGGTCGGAAAATAAATGCCCCATAAACCACATATTACAGGTCCAAGAGGATGTTGGATTAATACAACACGTAAAAGGATTCTTCACAGATCACCACCACCCTCCCCCACCAAAACCAGCTCTTTCTGAGCACTCATCTTCCAACCCCGCCACGTCATCTGACCACCACTCTCCTCCCATTCCCACCATGTACGCAGCCAACGACGACGAGGAGGATGATGAGGAAGAGGAACACGGGTCTGATTCAGAAGCCATAATTGGTCTGGGGACCGCTCGGTCGTTCCACCCAAGTGAGCCTCAAATCGGCCTAGCCTTAACAACAGCGGCTGAACCAAGCGAGCTGATGCAACTGGAGATGTCTGAGGACATCCGCCTCGGCTCGCCCGAAGATGGTTCGACTAATATGGACTTGGATTTCCACTTGACGGCTACAGTGAATGCTGCAAATGACCAGAGACGAGTAGATTCGTTTAGAGCCGAGTCGGCTCGGAAGGGGACTCTAGATCCGTTGAACGGTAGCTTTCAACTACCGGCCTCTGGTTAGCATTGAAAGTCTATCCATATTCTTACCACTTAGATTTTACCTTTAATGATGATGTCGTTTTGTTTTAGCCAGTAATAAGTGTTAAACTTGCAGGGACCCTGCAACTTGACGATATGACACAAGATGACACACATTACTCTGAGACGGTCTCCATCGTCCTACAAAACCAACCAATTAGGTGGGCCAAGTCCTCCTCAGCATCCTCCACTCAGTCAGCGTTCTTCAAGTCGACAACCCGTTCCGACCACCTTTTCCATGTGGCAGTCGAAGGCACGTCCCAGTGGGTTCTCAAGAACATCCTCTTGAGCGTACCCTATCTCCACAAGAAGTACCGTGAAGAGAACTCCCCCAAGCTACGCTACGGCGACTCCGCCAGTAGTTTTAGGAAAGGCACGGCTCAACATGAGCTCAGTGCCAACCACGTGCTCGCCGAACGGCGTCGTAGAGAGAAACTGAACGAGAGGTTTCTTATACTGAGGTCACTAGTACCCTTCGTGACCAAAATGGACAAGGCTTCCATATTAGGTGACACCATAGAGTATGTGAAGCAACTGCGAAAAAAAGTACAGGACTTGGAGTTGCGAAACCGACAGGTGGAGATAGAGAAAAGGTTGCCTGTCACAAGCCCTTTACAGGGAACGAATAGCACTTCGAAAGAGCAGAGAAGATGGCGTCAGAAGGGTTGGTCAAGGTTCAGAAATCAGGAAGTTGAAGTAGCAGAGGCTAGTACCGGTGCTACGAAGGCCAAGTCATTGGACGCGTCACCGCAGTCGCAGCTGGGGGAGGAGGGTCCAAGTGTACAAGTGTCGATAATAGAGAGCGACGGATTGTTGGAATTGCAATGCGGGTATAGAGAAGGGCTGTTGTTGGATATAATGCAAAAACTGAGGGAGCTGAGGATTGAAATCACTGCGGTTCAGTCTTCATTGAGCAATGGAGTGTTTGTAGCAGAGTTAAGGGCAAAGGTGTGTCTATGGCTTAGCTTTTGAATGTAAAGGCTCGAGCTTTCCATTTTCGTCTCCATTTCTTTGGAAGCTAACAAAATTTCGTTTGATGTGTGCAGGTGAAAGACAATGTTAATGGAAGGAAGATGAGCATATTTGAGGTGAAGAGGGCAATAAATCAAATAATACCACATGACTAATGTATCAGAATTTGTAGATCAGTAGAGTTGGATAACAATCCAAAAAGAATATAAATGGTATTTAATATTATTTTAATTAGTTTTTGTATTTTTTAGCTAATTTATGGTTGTAGGCCAAGAGATGAAAATAACAACTTTGAGATTTTGTCAGAGGGGATCTAGATAATGTCCCTGAAAAGCATATAGGATTTTCTAGCCTAAGTAAATTTAGGTGAGTTCAATAATTTTCTTTTTGACAAGATTTTCCTAATGCAGATTTTCTTAAGAGGACCACTGAAAACTTGCGATTTTAATTAGCAATTTGTAGAACAATAATATACTTGAGATTTAGATGGAGTAATTTGATATTTTATTTGTTTACTTATACTTTATTAAATGTGTATTAAAAGGATAATAATTATAAATTCTTTATCTTAAAAAAAAATCTATAATTTTTTTTATAATTTCAATCTACATTTACTTTCAAAATTTTATTATTTTTATGACTCTTGTATGCAATGTTTATTGATATAAAGCCAAAATTTCTTGAATTTAGATTACTTAAACTCATTAAAAGACGTACAAGACTTTGGACTCAAAGATAAACACAATTAACTATTAAAATTTGAACATTGACTAAAGCAAAATCAATAAGTTTTCTCTCCTTCCTCAGCATTGCGGTAGTTCTTTGCAAACAAGTAAACAACGTGATTTGTAGAAGAGATGTCTTCTTTCCTAAAATGAAACTCCCTGATTATGTATCAAAGATAATCTTGAATAGTTTTGGATGCAGAACATACGGTTAGGAATTATTGTAATTTTGGTAAGATGCTCCTTGTTATGGACATCTTGAGGGTTGATAAATCTTAGGTTGTTGTTTGGTTGTGTAGATATGAGGAACAT
This sequence comes from Erythroxylum densum, assembly GCA_024678245.1. Lineage (NCBI taxonomy): Eukaryota > Viridiplantae > Streptophyta > Magnoliopsida > Malpighiales > Erythroxylaceae > Erythroxylum > Erythroxylum densum. The sequence goes on from JANPWT010000009.1 coordinate 22,509,344, forward strand.
TTATAGCCCTCATGCACACATGTTAGGTCTCTTTGTATAGACTAGAAATTGCATTCTCACGTACATACCATTAATTATTTATATATTCACTGAATTACCACAAAAAAATCAATAAGTTAAATATATATATACATTAACTTACAATTTTTAAAAGTATGAATTATTATTTATGTTCTTTAAAATATGAATAACTCCTTTTTGAAACATAAATCTAGCCATTTGTTGTGAGTTATAATCATCATATTCATTTGATCTATGCATACTAATAAATAATTGATAATCTTTAAGTCTAAGTTAACTTATTTAGTCTTGTGATAGATAACCACAAAAAAGTGGAACCTAAAAATCTTAGGTTTAAATCTGACTCAAAGTTAAAAACTTGTTAAAGTTTTCTTTAAATAACTTAAATAATAAATTTTTTAATAAATATACTTTCTTTTGACTATAAAAAATAATTATCAAAATCAATCTCAAATAATAGTAATAAAACAATTATCTAAAATTATGCTAGAAGAAGAAATCATTTATATAAAAAAATAATATAACAACAAAAATAATAAGAACAACAATAACAACAATAATAATATAACCTTACCCCAATACCCCTAACTAGTAGACACTACGATACAGTTTATCTTTGGCCATAAAAAAATCATAACTAAAGGTGTAAAAGTGCCGCCTATAGTTTTCATTTCATCGCCAAAAACATTGTTAAATTTTCGTATATGAAAACTATAGGTGACCTTTTCGGTAATCATCGTTAATAGTTTTTGGCTACACTGAATCGTCACCAATAAGGCTACACTTCGTTTTCGTAGCTAAAAACTATTATGTAACACTCTATATTGGGGGCTAGAATATTGAGGAAATTAGTAGTCACTACATGCTTATGCATCATTGACTATTCATATATACGTGAATAAATATTTTTGACATATGTAAAGACATGTGCATGCATTCATTGACATTTTCGGGTATAATTGATTTTAAAATTTTGATTAAAATGGGAATTGTGGTTTTTATATGTCAAAATTTTATCCGGAGCATATCATGATTATTTCGTTTGGTGAATTTTAGGAATTTATAATTTTTTTGGCTTATTTTGATATAGGAAAATGCATGAATATGTGAAAAATGGGAGAGTGACAAGTGATAGCTCGGTATTTTGCCACTTGGCTCACCTACAAGGGACACACGCAGACATGTGTGTCTTGCTGGAGAGAAAAATTCTGCAGCACTCTTTCGATTGTTTCTAACCGAAAGTAGTTCAACACCAAAACTTTCCTTTCGATTTTATATCACTAAAACCAGCCCCATATATTGATTTGTTACTGATTATTCTAGTTTGTTTGTTCCACCAAAGGCTATATCTACTCTTACTAGTAGAGTTTATGTTCAAATCAGGTAAGTGAATGTTTTTGATTTTCTGGTTTTGTAAATGAATTTGATGAGGTGTTACAAGTGGAACTGAATTCATGCATGAGTTATATAAGTAGAGAGGTTTCAGATGAGTAGAGTGGTGGTGATGAATGAGTTAATAATGAAACATATAGTGCAGTAGAATTTGTGCCGCAACAGGAAAGAATATGTTTTGTTTTGGTGTTTGTGAGTATCTGAGTTTAGTGAAAGTTGTGGAGTTATTAACTATAGAAAGATGTGAAAAGTAGGGAATAAGGTCTATTTAGAGTGGTTACTTCTCATAAAAAACAAACTTACGGTAGTGAGAGAAAGTAGGTGTGAAGTTTTAGTTTTGATTGTAAATACCATATAAGATTGCATTTGAATTGTTTTGAGATTGTATTGGAGTAGAAGACAAAATATATGATTAGGAATGAATAAATCAGTGGGATGATAGAAAAAAATGGAAGAAACTGGTCTAAGAGTGGGAGTGCACAAGCCAACCACGTACGCATTGGCGTGCATGAGGATTGCATGCCCGTGACTGAAGTTGTGTTGATATTCATAAGCATGTGCACGATCGTGCAATAAGAGGGAAAAATAGACTATGTTTGAACATATAAAATCACGATCATGACTCTGCTAAAGGAGCTGTGATTTCACGATCGTGCACAAGCACGATTGTGCAACACAAAAGTGCACGATCGTGAACCCGAGAGCTTTTTCACACTAAACATCCTTGCTTCTTTTAGCCATAACTTCTTCTTTAGACATCTAAATAACTTGATTCTTGAACCAATAGGAGTCTAACACAATGTTCTACCTCTCCATAAAAATTGGTAGCCTTGTGATTTGATTTAAAAAAACATTGATTGAATGAAATTGAGGGAATTTGTTAGAATAGTATGAACTAGAATATTTTACTAAACATACTTCAGTATTTTTTATTATATCTTGATCTGTAGAGCTCCGAATGAGATGATTCTTAATTCAAAATAAACCATAGACATAAAGCTACAATTTTCATTAAGAAGTCAAGTTGCAATTCTGGTTTTAAAAATTCTACAATCTATTCCGAAGTTGAGTTAAGAATTCTGTTGTAGCTTCAGAACATTCTAAAATATTTTGAGTATAACTTTTAGTAGACAAAATCAAATGTTGGGACCCGATCCGGGAACCGGATCCCAACCGGAAAAGGCAGAACGCAAAAACGAATAACAAGGAGGCGGGACGAATCACAAACGAAACAAATGATGACAAAGCGGAGGAAATCGAATGATAAAGCGAAAGAAGTGAAAGCGGATACATGAATCGGAACGAAATCGAATAAACGGTTACAATTAAAGGCGAAATCCGAATCGCATAAAATAGATACGAATCGAATTTAAACTTAAAATCAAAGTATACAAATGAAGACAAATCGAATAGCATAACAAATGTCCGACATCCGTGCATAAATTATCTTAAAGAAGCGTCGCGTTGAAAATCCTAAGACTAACCGATCCGAAATCTGGTATAATTTTTTTTTTCTTTTTCTTATACTCATCTTTATTCAAACTCATGCAAATCCCTACAATTTCCCTTGTCTTGGAAATTATCCTTAATCAAATTCTCAATTCATACACATTTTCTTATACATTCATATAAATCCCAAAACTCATTTTTATACCAATTTTATTAAAAATTCGGCAGCATAACGGCTGCATTTATTCTAACACAAACCTACAAAGTATCGAAAACACACTTCTATAATCCCCAATCAATTACACAATCAATCAAAATCCACCGGACCCTCCGTCCGGGATCCAACACAACAAACACAAACCTACATCTACATATCCATATCCAAACACATTATACAAATCCAATTCTTATTAAGTCCTCAATTCAATAGACAAATCATAATTTATCCTACATAATGTCATAATCCAAGTCTTTTTACAAAATTCATATATCAATCAATCCAAACCCAAAAATCCATCATATTTCTATACCATCACAAATCATATCCATAACTTAAACCAAATACACAGGTCCAGAATTCATAATGCATTCCCATAACGAATACACAACACACTTTAATGGCATTCCAAGCCATTTACAAACCCTTTCTAAAATCAAAAATTTACAATTTACAAATTAAGCAAAAATGAGCAGATGGCTTGACTTTCTTTCATCCGATCTCCTGCTCAAAACCTGGAGATGGGGATGAAAGGGGGGTGAGCTCGACGGCTCAGTGGATAACCCATTTATAAATTGAAAAATAAACAGAAATCATTTTTCATAAACTTTTTGTCAAAAGGCTTATTTTTCAAACTTTGCAACTTTTCAAACATTTTCCTCAAACCTTTTTCAATATTTTTCAAACTTTTCATAATAAATGTCACTTTTTCATTTCTCAATTTTCTCCCATTTTTCATAAGTATGAATGCAATCACATGAAAATACAAATCAAACATGTAGCATATCAAACCATATTTCTTAAACATTTTTCAAAATATGCAATGCATTATACTTATAAACAAAACAAAACACATCACACATCAAATGGTCTGGTTCGGTTCAAAACAGAACGTACTGCACATTCCTGCATAGCGGTCCTGTGCAACCGTGATCAGAACGTACTACACTTTCCAGCATAGCGGTCCGGTGTAGCCGTGAAGTGAGTCTGAAATCGGAGAACGTACTACACTTTCAATTTCTGGATTGAAGTTAGGTGTAGTGTTTAGTCTCGGTTTCGTAATGGTCTGAACAGACGTTAGTATTTTGAAGATATCTTGAGCTATAGAGCTCCGATCGATCTGATTCTTGAAGCGATAGATTTGTAAGACATAGAGGGATATTTCTCTAGAAGAAAGTTTTGTTAAAGTGCTTCATTTACCTTATCGAAATAAGGATACAAGATGTCAGTTTTTAAGGCAGAAAGGAAGGACAATTGTGGAAGTTTACTTAATAAGTTATGGTTTTAGCTTTACATGTAAGGGCTTTATTGTATTTTGTCATTCATTAATGACATGTCAAGTGGGCTGCCGTTTAAGAGGTGTAGCAACCCACGAATTTGCTTATGTTTCTAAAAAAACAAAAGAGGAGAATAAGACGAGAGGAGAATGAGAGATTAGGATGGGAGAAAAGAAAGAAGAAGAAAGGTATGAGGGCTTTTGATTCTTACAAAATTTTAAGGGGTTTTTGATGTTTTTTCAAGTGGAAAAGGGTGGAGAATGAAGAGAGCTTCATTATGAACCAAGAAAATTCGAAATTGGAAAAGATGAAGGTAAGTGTCTATTTTTGATCTTTGATCTTTTAGAGAGTTTTTGGTTTAGAAACCTTGGAAATGATATGGGTATGTGATTTATGAAGT
>JANPWT010000009.1:22525081-22544663 GCA_024678245.1 Erythroxylum densum
AATTAATTCTTACTTTTCCAGGAATTAATGTGTCATGAAATGACACATTCAATAGAACAAGGTCATCCGATGACAGTAGATGAAGTGTGCGACAAAGTCCTCGGCACTAGATCAGATTACATTGTTGGCATGGGAATTGGGCCTCGACCACAAGGGAATACTTCGACCAGAAAGAGACTTCGAGACGAATTAGAAGAGTCAAAGAGGGCTAATCAGGAATTGCAGTCTCAAGTCGATCAATTGACTAAACAATTTAAAGAAATGCAGGATCGATTGGAACTTTTATGTTCTACACATAATGTTCGTTCAGACTAAACATGTACTCATTTTGATATATTAAACACTTATGACGTTTTGTTTATTTTAATTTTCGTTTTATGACATATTCGGGAATTGCAATTTAAATAATAAATTGTTTGCATATATTCAAGTCTTGTTATACATGAATAATTATTGATTATATATTCAAAATATTGTTGCATTATTAAACAAATTTATTTCATTACTAATATTTAATAGTTATTAAATAAATATTATTTTAATATTTAGTTAAATTTAAAATTAGCAAATAATTAAATAAAATTGTTTCCGGAAATTTAAAACATATTTAAATAAAAAGCTAATAACAAATCAAATTTATTCAAATTAATTTTTTCCCAAAATTTAAAAATTAAAATTTAAAAATTAAATTTGATCAAATTATATATTATTCCAATATTCATATCAATTAAAACAAATCATGAATTCCTAATTTTTATTAAAACATTATTAACAAAATTTACCAAAATTTTTATAAATTAATTATAATTTAATAAAATCTTGACAATCCACGACGTCTATTGAATTAGACGTCGCACAATTTTTATTTTCTGCGACGTCTCCACAACGTCGTGAAAACTCGTACAATCCCTAACGTTTTCACCAAACGTCGGAAATTATACGCCACTTTTCCAACGTCTTCATTAACGTCGCAGAATCGCTATGCCATCTACGACGTCTTCACTCAGTCGTCGGAGAAACCCATTATCTACCCCACTATCTACGACGTCTATTGTGACGTTCTAATAGACGTCGTATATGGTTTTCTGCGACGTCTTAAGGGATTCTACGACGTCTATTAGATGATACAAAATGTATGCTTTTGTTGTAGTGAATATTTAAGTTTTCCGTCAGTAATTTTCATCGTTAAACTACATTTTTTTGTAGAAGTGAAAGATTTGACTTAATTCCATCAACCATTATCCCATATTTGCCAACAGCATAGTGTACATTGACTCTTTGCATCACTATTTTGCTTATGTTACATGAATTTATTTAATATTTATTTAATAGCACAACTGAACAAGAGCTTTTTCCTTGTATAGGTTGCAGCTCCTATTGAGAGCTAGTAAGTCCATTCTTTGGGAAGAAATAGCTCTGGTGAAGAATTTTCATTGTGTGGCAAACCCCAGCATTGTTTTGTAAAATCTTTGGTGATTCTACTGTTGCATGAATTGTACTGTCTGCCTCTTGAGCTATTCCTGCAATCTGCATATGTCGTTATTACAGTCAATTAGTAGAAGTGTATGGCACAAGTAAAGAAAAGACAATATGCTTTCAGAAGTTTAAACCTCTGCCCCTTGATATTTCCATGCGTAACTCTTGCACGTTGAGTTTAAGTGCTTGAACAACCCTAGCTGGAAGGAGAACAGGAGAGCAAGCTGCATGCACATACCAAGTGTTGATATCCACTAAATTCACATCTTCTTTTCTTTTCCTTATATTGTAATACAGGTATTTGCAGAGAATCAGGTACACTTACCTGGCTTCTTGTTGTATTGGTAATTCGTGCCGGCCCTTTGTGGAAGGAAAACTCCTGTACCACATGACTTTTTGTGACCAGCATCTAGAAATATTACTTGCATTCCCTGTTCTCCATATGCCCAATTAGAACCGTAGAATCTTCTTGTACCATTTCTCCTCTGGATACCTTTTGAGGGCTGACGCATGGTATATAAAAGGCAAGAAACTCCATTAATTAGCATAATGTGTGAATCCTGATGATGCTATAATGTTGAAGGGATCAAATGAAGAAAGGTCGAAAACGAAACATCCCAAAGTAATATGTTCTTGCACAGCCATTCTTTTCTCTTCAACTTCTTATATATTGCGAACTATAAGGAATCAATGAGACACTAACTAGTAATTTATGTTAGTCTCGTCACGTCATTTTCCTACAAAGCAAAAAGACTACCATCCAACTAATTTTTATTTTCATTGATTACCCTTTATTTTTTCTTTGGTGTGTGGACCATGTGAAACGTTGTCCGTTAAGCCTACGGCGTGCATGCAGAAGAAGATAGAGCGTAAACATTCAAGTCAATTCCAAGTACCCGTCAGTTTCTATCAATCTATCTCCATATTTTAAAACACGGAAGCTCATTAGAGCAACGCTCGATGTCACAAAATTGACATGGAAAGCTAATTGGAGTGGTCGGAAACAACGTAGCTAAACCGATAATGTACTGCTTCCGCCCTCCTGAATATGGGGAAACTAACAGCTAACAAGATACGCACTACTCCGCCGTTCATCTCTTTGCAATTTACAGCCAAAGATTCCAACAAAAACTCTAAAGCAATGAATATAAATACAGATTACAAACCTGACTTACCAGTGGCAGAGGCAATCTAGGCAGGCCGCGATGCTGTTGAAGTTGTGGGGGGTAGTTAACACTTTCCTGTTACGAAAAGACAGCTTGCATAAGTCATTCTGATAGATTCAGAAACGAAACATAGCGAGAGTGTCTCGGGCTTTAGAGACTAAACCAACCTTGCCGTCCCATATTGCCTCGTCCAGAATATGAGAAGGTAGCCATGATATTCCTTCTTCAAACCCATCTTCACAATCCACTTTACAAGCCATGATCACTCAGACAACGGAGAGTCCTTCTTTTCGGTTCTCGTCTTTGTATTTGTAGTAGAAGAGATAGACCATGTAAGGCTTTTAAGCACCAACTTCTAACCTGAAACATAGCTACGATGGGGGTGTTGAGAAATAGAAAAATAGAACTGATAATAGATTAGATAGTTGGGCCCTACTACGTGATGACGACGATGGTGGAGATAATTATTGACTAATTGAACATGATTTTCGACTCAAATTACGCATACAAAGTTACAAACCACGTTACCTTTATGCAGTGCCTCTATATACGGAAACTTACACTTCTTTTAGTTATATATATGTGTTTACTTTCCTATATATCTGACTTCTTTTTTAATATTTTAGGATTGCTTACCATTTGTTACTTTTTTTCAATCTTAATTTATTTTGACCTCATAGCCCAATTTATTTCATTCCCTTTCTTATGTATGAAGAAAGAGATGTCAAAATGTCTTTTCAAACTTGGCCTTAAGAAGAAACAGTTAATATTCATTGCAGAAATCTTCTTTTTAATGGGTTGACAGTCCGTCAAATAAGGTAATATCTAAAATTTCCTAGACCAAATTGAGAACATTTGTATTCAAATTTTGGAAGTAAAAAATCGCATTGAATGTTTACTTGTGAAAAAAAAAATTGTCCAAGATTGGAAGGATAATTCAGTAACTTTATGATAATCAATAGCAGGGACGTGGGGTGGGGCGGGAGGGGTTGGGTTGGATTCGGTAAACCCCTTGTTGCACGGTTGGCGCAGTTAACGCTTCACGTAATGATGATAACAAAAACATCCTCTCTGCTACTTGTACTCTACTTTTTAAGTTCTAATAATACTTTTTTGTTTAAGCCCATTTTATGTTTCAGGAGGATCTCAACTTATGATAATGCGTTTTTAAGTCAGCCACTTTCATATTAATTCCCGCTCGCATCAGATTACCCTATAAAGAGTAAAGTGCTGATCAAACAGATTTTTCTATTCTCAAGACTCGAACTCGAGACCTCAAACCAACCTACTTAGTTTCTAATAATACTAGTATGGTATCTATAGGTGTGATCAGTTGAACATGTCACAGGTGATGATTATAATGACCTTTTCCTGTAATGTTAAATACAACAAACGCATGATAAAGCTAAGCACTCTTTTAAGTCTTAACCACCACACCAACTCACCAAGTACCTACGTCCTTGGATGTTTTGGAACCCCTCAGATGTAACCATGTCGCCAAATGTCAAATACGGAAATTTTGACGGTTTTTATAAGGGCACCAACCTGATCTACATTTGGATTACCCCATCGGGAAAGATAGAGGCACTGAAGAAGTATGTGGTGATATTGGTGAACCACTTGTACCTGCTATCCATGTGTTGCTTGGAGACATGCCTTGGGAAAACTGCTGCTGTTCAGTAACTAATTTCTTCTCCAAGACACATGACATGAGTGCGAAAATTGACAAAACATCGTCAGACCTGTGAAACTTGGGGGTTCGATTTTCATCTGGTTGTAGGAAACTAAAGAACTTTTCTTGCTCTTGTTGATATGATACGTAATCAATTGAACATACAAAGGAAGATGTATTTTCAACGAACTTTTATTTCTTGTCTAGCTCGGAATTACATAATTATTGATTGAATGTCTCATAACGGATGGTCTGATTTGGTCCCTGCAGATTATCCTCCCTGTGAATGTGAAAGTGCTCCAACAGGATTGTATTCAATAGGCATTGTTGGCATCATCGGGACTTTACGCTCATATGTGCTTGAAGATGAGGTGGCTGATCATTTTGTCCTCAGTTTCACCACTTTAAAGATCTTTAGGGTCCTTTCAAACGGTTGACAATTCCAGGATAAGACATGATCTTCGAGAGGCTAGCCTGCCCGCCCTCATTTCCTGAAATAGTGGCATAAAATCCTAATCAATAGTTACTCAAAAACAAATGCATAGTAACATGTTCAATAATCAAATAATTTACAACCTTTGAATAGCGTAGAGGACTTCACTGCTACCTGGCGATTCCTCCAAATGCATCAAGTTACAGGACATCACGAAGGATGCTAGAAACAAACTGCTCACCTTCGTGTTAATCTCAAGTTTTCGAAATCATTATTACAGGGTCAAACATGAACTCATCAATTAATTAAATATCATGGTTCCATTTCCTGGCTTCTCTAGAAACTGACGTTTACATGGAAACCACAGAAGCAAAACAAGTAAGAAATCAGGATCCTCAATCTCCAGTAGTTGTTTTCTCTCACAGATCAACAGCAATTTCAGACACACACATATGCTTGGTAGCCTTTATGAGCTTGCGGGTCTCTTCATCCATCTCAACATTATCTTTCCTCATTCGCTCTGCAATTATAAGGGGCATTTTTTCTGCTTTTGCATAAATTTGCAGAAGAGAATTATATATCTGAGTACTCAAATGTCCACCATTCCGAAGTATAACCAAGAACTGTTCAGCCCCTTCAATATTCTCTTGCTCCTCCAGAACCTTAAAAACTTCTTCAATTAACCTTTTGTCAGGATTCCACTTCTTAACGCTACCAATAGCTTTCTTCAAAAACTTTAAGGCTTTCACTGTTTGCTTTGTTTTCAAGTGACCCCAAGTAAAGAGTTCCCAAGTTGTGTACGAAGGAGTGATGCCCTTTTGAATTATGTGTCGGTAAAAGTTTTCCGCTTCTTGCATCTTGTCACTATTAATATAAGCTGCAAGAAGTACATTTGAAACCCTAACATCACCGGTTCCAGACTCTGACTCCCACTCTTTATAGAGATTTTCTGCCTCTTGAATTTCCTTCAGTTTCACCAGTGAAGATATCATGCAAAGATACTCCGCATCATTAAGCTTTTGAAAGCATGCTTTCATCTTCTCCCAAATTCGATGTACCCCTTCCTTATTTCCCATGTTTGTATGTAAACTCAGGAGGGAAGAAAACGCCGCACGAGATTTTCGAACAGCCATCTTCTCCATTTCCTTCAAAGTTGAAACTGCTTTTTCATGGAGTTCACTTTTTATGTACAAATTACTTAGAATACTATAAGTTACCCAATCTGGATCCAATTTTGCTTTCTTCAGGAGTGTAAAGGTTTTCTCGGCGTCTTCAACATCATGTCGTTGTCCACATGCAGTCAATACTAGATTATAAGTAACAAGATCAGGTGAAGTTTTTATCCTTAAATCCTGAAATACTCCTTGAAACTTCTCCAACTTTCTATTCCCTATGTATAATGTGAGCATGTGGTTAAACGGAAGGGGAGACTTCAAGAAACCACATTCAGACATCTTCTTCATCAAAGCCTCAGCTTTCACTTCCAATTTATTCTCAACGTAAGTATGGAGAAGAGCTGTACAAGTTTCATGCCCTCTCATCCTATCAGGAAGGTCTTCAAAAAACTTCTCTGCACTAGCGAGACCTCGAACTTTTCCAACCAAGTCCAAGTGAACAGCATAGTCACCTGGCACAAGCCTCATATCTTGCTGTTGAGTCATCCATTCACACACCTAGAGAGATACCAATGACATTGTGGTGTTGAGTTCAAAGATCACAATATTCAATTTCTAATCCGGTTCCAATTAGCAGTTAGTGCCACTACAAAGCATCAAAATAACTATAAGTTAAAGCAGAGTACATGTTTCCCACCTCAGAATATCCAATCTTGACCAGAAACAACATAAACGCACGTCATACTCATTTAAAACAAATATTAGCAAGAGAGGAATCAAACCTCAAGCGCGTGCTTGTAACGCTTGAGCTTGCGAAGCTCTCTAACAATCCGATTAAGCTGATACTTCTTCACGCTGTTTCCCTCTTCTTGCCATTTCCTTATAGCAACCACCGCACTTCGCTTTGTATAAACCAACTTAAACAATCTCTTCCCTAGCGAGTCTTCTCCACCACAAATTCTCGAAGACACTTCTTCAACTGTCACAGACTTCTCTGCCGCCGCCTCCGCCCTTGAGAAGTAGCGCCGCACGGCAACTACAAGCGTTCCACGAACTGACCGGAGCCACATAGAGTTGCTATCAGTGTTTTAGTTTACGTGATAGGTCACCGTTAGTTTGGTCCTCATTTTATGAATTGCCGATTTGGGCGTGGGCCCAAAATTAAGGCCCTAATTGAAATAAAACGTTCTCGATCATCTGATTCAGGTTTCTGTAGAGGCCACTTTGTCTCTCTCTCCTTTTTCTCCTGCTTCAATCTTTTCGACCTTTAAAGCTTCAAATGTCTGGCCGGAAGTCTGTTACCGGCGTCAGGAACGGCGTCAGAGTGGTCGTTGCCGGCGACCGTTTCACTGGCAAATCTAGCTTGATTGCTGCGATGGCTACCGAGTCTCTCCCAGAGAACCTCCCTCACGTGCTTCCTCCCACTCGCCTTCCCGCCGATATGTTTCCCGATCACGTGCCTGTCACCATCATCGATACTTCTGCAGCGTATCTTATACTACTGTTTTATCTGTATACTGTAAATTTTTTTACGTTTGAGCTTAAAGATTACAGCTTGGTGCTTAATTGTATAGGTTAGAGAATAGAGGGAAGCTTATTGAAGAATTGAAGAGAGCTGATGTCGTGGTGTTAACTTACGCTTGCGATCAACCTTTGACCCTTACTAGGGTTACCGGTTTTTGGCTTGAGGAACTCCGTCGATTAGAGGTACTTCGCTGTTTTGGTTTCATCTTCAATTATCTTAACTAAGTTTGTTGACACATTCTGTCTTTGTATTGCTGGATGAAGTTTAGATATTTTTGGGTTGGTGTTTAGGTGAGCGTTCCTGTAATTGTGGTTGGGTGCAAGCTAGATTTAAGAGATGAGAATGAGCCGATTTCTTTGGAGCAAGTCATTGGTCCAATTATGCACAATTATAGGGAGATTGAGACCTGCATAGAGTGCTCAGCAGTTACACTTATGCAGGTAATAACTATGCACTCTCCTTGATCACTGAGAGTTGGTATATTTGGTTTGCTGTACAGTTTTTGATCTTCTGTTTTTCATTTTTCTAACTCACAGAAATTTCCCACTTTTTTTTTCTTTTTTCTTCCTCTTTATTTCTGGGGATTAATTGCAAATGTAGTAAGAGGGCTAGATACCTTAGGCCCTAATGGGGAGGAGAACATAACTAGTCTTCTATGTGGAAATGCATGAACATGAGAAAGTGATAGGATCAACAAGGAAGAGGGTAATTAAGACAAATAGGAGGGATAACAAAAAAGGGAATAAACCATTGGTATGGAAAGTATACTCTAGGAGAAAGAACAATGGGCCAGAGGAGAGTTAGTTAGTAGCTGAGGTGGCAAGTAGTTAGTTGTAACATAATGGATCCTAGCTGGGGTTTTGTGAGGGCAAAGAGGGGGGGAGAGAGTAAGGGGAAAAATAGAGAAGAATTTATGACAGAAGGATAGTGAAACCTTCTAAGGAGCATTTAGCTCTGGGTAGGGAATCGTTACATATCTCTACTGTAAGGGTCTATACTATTGATATAATTCAATTATATTACGTAACTCTAGTGTTCAAACACTAGAGTTCTATCATTGGTCCGACCTGTCGGATAATCTCATCGGAAGGTAGGATCCTATTTTTTTTGGCACCTCATTAATTGCGGAGGTCCATATTCATGCCACCCAAGATGTCTGATAGGGTAGACTTGTTGGAATCTCATATGGCTAATTTGGAGGCTGGGGTCGAAGATATCCAATCATCTATGAGGATGGCGATGCGAGAGATGCAGCGAGCATTGCTTACTCAACATCCTCAACAGTATTTTCAGTCGGAACAGTCTTTGGGTAATATGAAGGAGTACAAAATGTTTGTGAGAAAGGTGGAGTTACCCATGTTCGATGGCTCTGACCCAGTGGGATGGATCACAAGGGCCGAAATATATTTCGAGGTTCACGGTACTTCAAAAGAGGGGAAAATTAAACTAGCGCTCTTAAGTATGGAGGGGTCAACCATTCACTGGTTTAACCTCTTGAGAGAGACCGAAGATGAGCATACATGGGAGAAGTTGAAGAACGCCTTAATCGATCGATATGGAGGGAGACAATTTGAGAACCCGTTTGAAGAACTCTCTTACATCAAACGGATTCGGTGGAAGAGTACATTGAAGCCTTCGTATTCGTGTCTTCAAAGGGGATGTTTACCTGAAGCACAATTTATGGGTTATTATGAGTGGGTTGCGAGCTGATATTAGGAGGAGGGTGCGCACGTTCAACCCAGCCAACAAGTTCCAGATGATGGAAATCGCAGGAGGAAGAAATGATTGATGAACAAAGAAGTAGTGAGAACTTAGCTCCCTGATATCGCCCTTGGAATCGGAATCAAAGGCGTGATGTTAATTTTAGGAGCAATAGTCGGGTTAACCCAACGTATACAGAGACGGGCCATGTAGGGTCAGTGGGTTATGGAGCTATAAAATGAAAAACCGGGTCGGGTAGAACTCGAGACCCGTTTGGCTACCGTTCCCACACTAGCTCACAGAACAGAGCTCCCATGTCTCACACAACGACCCCGATGAGACGATTGGAAGGTGAAAGAAGGGGACCGTTAGAAAAAACCTGAGGGCTACGACACATTTCGTACCAAGAGTTGATGGACTGAAAGGCTAGGGGACTATGTTTCAGGTGTGGGGAAAAATTCCATCCCTTACACTAGTGTTCTGAAAGACAATTAAGGCTACTCATACTAGATGATAATGAGACATTAAATGAAGATGGGGAAATAAGAGCCATCGAAGGGGATGATAACGAAGAAGAAGAAGTAGCTCTGGAATGCAGAGCTATGGGGGTGTTTGGGATTAATAAGGTAGTGTTATCCGAAAGTAAAACTATGAGGATAGATGGAGAAACACACGGGTCCCCCATTGTGGTGTTGGTGAATAGTGGCACAAGTCACAATTTTATCTCTCCGGAACTCGCTAGCAGTCTGGGGTTAACGATAGAACTTACCAGGCGGTTGGGAATTCGATTGGGGGACGGCCATATGGTAACCACAAACAGGAGGTGCATCGGAATTCCTATTCGGTTGGGGGTGCTAAAGTTGAAGGCAGGGGTTGCTTGGTTGCAAACGTTGGGTAAAGTCATCGTAGATTGGAAAGAAATGACTATGCAATTCCAATATGCTAGATGAAATGTAAAATTATGTGGCAATGCACGCACCAAGTCAGTCCAGAAAAGAGGAGTTCAGTGCCCAGAAGAGCCAGCACCCTTGCATAGCCTATTAGAGAGTGTGTTTGGCGAGCGGTAGAAGTTATTGAGACAACAGAGAAGCAACAATATCAACTTAACAGGAAAGAACAGGAGGAGATGAATATTGTGCTGACACAATTTTCGGAAGTATTCCAAGAGATTGGAGGATTACCTCCCAAAAGGAGCCATGCTCATGCTATTGTTCTGCAACAAGGGCACGTTCCAATTAGTGTAAGGCCATATCGATATCCCCATCATCACAAAGATGAAATTGAGAAATAGGTCCAAAATATGTTGCAAGTAGGCATCATATGACCTATCAAGTGCCTATTCCAGCCATGTCATTTTAGTTAAAAAGAAGGATACTTCATGGAGAATGTGCATAGATTGAGCATTAAATAGAGCACGATACCAGATAAGTATCCTATTCCAGTGGTGGATGAACTTTTAGGATGAACTTTTAGATGAATTGCATAATGCTCATGTTTTCTCTAAGCTAGATCTCAAGTTCGGATATCACCAAATTAGGGTTGTGGAGGAGGACATACACAAGACAACTTTTTGGACACATGATGGTCAGTATGAGTTCCTAGTGTTGCCATTTGGATTGACCAATGCATCGGCTATTTTCCAGGCTGCAATGAATGACATTTTCAGTCCTTTTCTTAGAAGGTTTGTTCTGGTGTTTTTTTATGACATTTTGGTCTATAGTGAAGATTGGGATACTCATCTAGTGCATTTATCAAGAGTCTTGGAGGTTTTGAAAAGAATCAGTTTGTGGTTAACAAACAGAAGTGCAGTTTTGGGAGACGAACGATGGAGTATTTGGGGCATATCATTTTGGGTAAAGCGGTGGTTGTGGATCCTGCAAAGATTAGTAGTGTGTTGACATGGCCTATTCCTCGAAATGTTAAAGGAGTTCGAGGATTCCTTGGATTGACAGGGTATTATCGTAAGTTTATTATGGACTATGGGAAAATAGCCAAACCACTCACTGAACTAACAAAGAAAGAAGGATTTCATTGGAGTCCTGTAGTCCTTGAACCCTTCGAGGCTCTAAAAAAGGCTTTGACCACATCCTCGACGTTAGCCCTTCCTAACTTTTCACAACCCTTTGAGATTGAATGTGATGCTTCAGGAAAAGGGGTTGGTGGGGTCTTAATGCAGAACAGAAGACCAATAGCCTATTTCATTAAAGCATTTTCAGCAGGAAATCTCTCTTAGTCAGCCTATGAGAAAGAGTTAATGGCTTTAGTATTAGCGGTGCATCATTGGCGTCACTACTTGCTTGGCAGACCATTTGTGGTCTATTCTGACCAGAAAAGTCTACGCCATCTGCTGCAACAAAGGATTACTATGACAGATCAGCAATGTTGGATAGCTAAACTATTGGGTTATCACTTTGAAATCATTTATAAATCGGGACCAGAAAACAAGGCTACAGATGCACTGTCACAGGTTTATGAAGAGGGGGAGTCCAAGTCCATCGTTTCATACCCGCTTTGGGAAGAAGGCAAAACACTTCAGCAAGAGGTGTAGCAAGATTCGATATTGTGTAAAATTATACAAGATCTGCAACAAGATCCCAATTCCCAACCTAGTTTTTCATGGCATCAGGGAGTTCTATTGCACAAAGGAAGGCTGGTGGTCTCAGCTACATCCCCATTTGTTCCACTCCTCCTAAGGGAATTTCATTCTTCACCTATTGGAGGACATTCAGGATATCTATGCATGTATAGGAGGATTGCAAGCAATATTTACTGGATTGGTATGAAGAAGTCCATTCAAGACTTTGTCAAGTCTTGTGACACATGTCAGAAGCAGAAATATGCTGCCACATCTCCTAGGGGTCTACTGCAACCCTTACCAATTCCCAACTAGATTTGGGAAGATATCTCAATGGACTTCATAACGGGACTTCCTAGATCTAAAGGATATGAAGCAGTGCTGGTCGTGGTGGATAGGCTATCTAAATATGGCCATTTTATTCTGCTAAAACATCCTTATACTGCTAAAAGTGTGGCTAAAGTGTTTGTTAAAGAAGTAGTGCGTCTACATGGAGTTCCATTATCAATCATAAGTGATCGTGACCTTTTGTTTGTGAGTTATTTTTGGAGGGAACTGTTTCGACTATAGGGTACCATGCTTAAAATAAGCTCATCTTATCATCCAGAAACGGATGGAGAAACCGAGGTTTTCAACAGGCATTTAGAAACCTATTTGAGGTGTTTTGCTTCTAAACAACCTAAGCATTGGTCATATTGTATTTCCTGGGCAGAATTATGGTACAATACAACTTTTCATATCTCAACGGATTCATCCCCGTTTGAAGTGGTGTATGGGAGGAAACCGCCCATACTAATGCGGTATTTACAAGGCAAAACTAGAGTGGAGGCAGTGGCTAGGGAGTTAATGGATAGAGACGAAGCATTGAATCAGCTGGAATACAATTTGAATAGGGCACAGGAACAAATGAAGAGGTATGCGGACAGAAAAAGAACTCCTTAGTCTTTCCAATAGGAGAGTGGGTTTTCCTAAAGCTACGCCCCCACAGACAACTCACTGTGGCCAGACGCATCAACCAAAAGCTTGCAACAAGGTATTTTGGTCCCTTTCAAATTATGGAGAAATTGGGAGTAGTCACCTATAAACTCAAACTACCCCTACATTCTAGAGCACACCCAATATTCCATGTGTCTCAAGAAGGTCGTTCGTAATTATTCGGTGGAGGCCTCTCCCTCTGAAGGATTGGAAGTAGAATTGGAAGACCTTGTGGAGAGAGTGTTCTAGCCAGTAAGACAATAACTAAGCTTGGGGACTCAACACATCAATGGTTGGTCAAATGGAAGGGCAAAACAATGGAACAAGCTACATGGGAGGATGAGTATGTGATCCGTAGCCAATTTCCTCAATTCAACCTTGAGCACAGGGGATCAACAGGGAAGAGGGTAATTTAGACAATAGGAGGGATAACAAAAAAGGGAACAAACCGTTGGTATGGAAAGTATACTCTAGGACAAAGAACAGTGGGCCAGAGGAGAGTTAGTTAGTAGCTGAGGTGGCAAGTAGTTAGTTGTAACAGAATGGATCCTAGCCGGGGGTTTTTTGAGGGCAAAGAGGGGGGGAGAGAGTAAGGAGAAAAATAGTGAGGAGTTTGTGACAGAAGGATAGTGAAACCTTCTGAGGAGCTTTCAGCTCTGGGTAGGGAATCATTACATATCTCTACTGTAAGAGTCTATACTACTGATATAATTCAATAATATTACGTAACTCTAGTGTTCAAAGACTAGAGTTCTATCAGAAAGTCACAAGAGCAAACAAGAATGGGGAAACATGCGTAATTTGTGATAACTCATAATCTTGTCTCATCCTTTTCTCATGTAAATTGAAATAAAGTAGTTTTTGCATCTTGATTGTTCTTAAAATTTTCATTTTCTGTTTGCTGGCAAACATAAATTTCCAAATATCAAATGTTGTTTATATCAGAAACATCTGGGCAGTATGAAACTTAAGTGTAATTTTTTGTAGGTTCCAGATGTTTTCTATTATGCTCAGAAAGCCGTACTTCATCCAACAGCTCCATTGTTTGACCAAGAAAGTCAAACTCTAAAGCCCCAGTGTGTGAGGGCACTAAAAAGAATATTTCTTCTTTGTGATCTTGACATGGACGGTGCACTCAATGATTCAGAGTTGAATGGATTCCAGGTTATTCCACTCTTAGTTCCTTTTTTTCCGTTTCCTTTTCCTTTGTTTTCTACCAATTTTGTTTAGTTTACTTGTTTATTGTTAGCAGGTTAAATGTTTTAATTCTCCATTGCAACCTGCTGAACTAGTGGGCGTGAAAAGAGTTGTGCAAGAAAAGAAGAAAGAAGGTGTTAATGACCTGGGTCTTACTCTTGAAGGGTTCTTGTTTCTCCATGCTCTTTTTATAGATAAAGGGCGTCTTGAAACAACTTGGGCCGTTCTGAGAAAATTTGGCTATGATGATGAATTAAAGCTTAGAGATGATCTTCTTCCAGTTCCATCCAAGCATGCTTCTGATCAGGTGCAACTAGTTTGCTTAAGGGTTGTCCAGAATTTCACTTTTTATCCTTCCTCTTTGTTTTCTCCCCCTCCTTTTTGATGGATTCAAGATACATGACCTTGTATTCTTTAATTGTTATTCACTTATTGATTTTGCTTTTTGTTTTATATTACTTATTCTTACATGACAATTCTTATTCTTTGTTCTGTCTCTATTTCAACATAATATTATTATTTTTTGTTTGTCATCTTGCAGAGTATAGAGCTAACTACTGATGCCTTTGAGTTTCTGCGTGGGATCTTCAGACTGTTTGATATTGATAATGTATGTATTTGTTCTTGCTATACTCTTGATTATTCTTCACAATTATTTTTTTCCTTCATTTTTTTACTTGAGGCATATGTTTACTTTCATAATTACTAGCATGGAGCCCTACGTCCTGCCGAGATTGATGAATTATTTTCTACGGCCCCAGATAAGTAAGTTTCCCCTTCCAATATCTCTTTTCTCTATGGATTTTCTAGTTTCTTTAAATGCTCCAGGAACAGCTTTTCAGTTGATTTTGGAGCAGGTAGTTGTGCAAGCTTTCAGTATATGGTATTAATTTTTCCTTGCTAGCTGCATTGTCATGAGACGCATGACTAATCCCTGACAATTATACCTTCTTCGTTACTTTGTGGACTATAAATGTAATGGTTTGTGTCCTCATCTTTTTATAGCTTATCTGAAATCTTACCTCTCTATACCATTTAAGTGGCATTTTGTGTTGCTAAAGCATTTGAACCATTCTTGGCCCTCACCTAATAACTTCAGCCTTTGGGTTGAATTGATTCTTAAGATGATAATGCTCTTTGACATTTCAAATAAATGTCATGTTTTCAAAGATAGTTAAGCAGTTTGTTCGTGTAACTAAAAAGTCATATGTAAGGAACCGCTCCTAGAAATACATAACCAGGATAAAACACTGTGTAAACACACGTCCAAAACAAGTTTGTATCTGCAATCTTGATCTTTTATCTTATCTGCTTTCCAGTTTGAAGCTAATGATTTGTATAGATTGCTAGTTGGTGTCTCATTTATGTTAAGATCTATGGATTTTGATGAGTATTCTGGTTCTGAAATTGTATGTTCTCTAATTGTGTTGTACATTTGCGTATTTCAGTCCTTGGAATGAAGCTCCTTACAAGGATGCTGCGGAGAGAACAAGAAGTGGAAATTTAACTCTTAAGGGATTTCTATCTGAGGTATGAACTCCTTTGTCAATTATTAAAGTTCTCTCCCGGGTGCCTACTACATTCCAGTGTGGTAGACACTCAATAGAATAATAATGTAATAATGAGGATAAGAGGATAAAAGGAGAAAATGGGGTCTGGTGGGTGCTGTCACCACTGAAAAGCAGAAAAGAATTTGACAGTGCCAATTTTTGAGAGGTGCCTCTCTCCCAAGATCAATACAAGACTCATTCGATGCCTGCCCACTCTCTCTTTGCCTCTGATATGCTCACGCATTCTGATAGAATTGTAACTACCTTGATACCTCATCATTCTAGAAACGTACTAACAGACAAAACGTCAGGACTACATAGACACCTCATCATTCTAGAAACATACTAGTAGACAAAACAATGGGACATGGACCAAAATACTGTGGTGACAACTTCTCATTTTCCTGCTTGGCCAATGACTTGCTTTGGTAAGGCCTAATTTTGAGATAAACCAAATTGCTTACCTGAACTGAGACATCCCAATGGTGTTGGTCCACATACTTCTTCATGTTTTCTTATGCCGGCCACAGTTGTTCTTTCAACTCCTTAATAATCAAGTCCCTAGCTTGTAGTTGCTCTTCCATGTAGAGTTATAAGTACCCGTTGGCTGGTACCATATGAGAGGAGGGGGTGTCCCTTCCATACAACACCTTAAAAGGTGTCAATTTGGTGGTGAAATGAAGGGCGATATTATACCAATATTCGGCCTAAGGTAGCCACCTACTCCAATGTTTAGGCTGGGATTGATAGAACAACGTAAATGATTCTCCAAACATCTATTAACCACTTTTGTTTGGCCGTCTATCTGAAGGTGGTAAGTGGTGCTTCTCATCAACTTTATCTGCTGTAACCAAATGGTCCAAAAATGACTCATAAATATTTTGTCTCGATCCAAGATGATAGATCTTGGAAAACCCATGTAGTTTAGCAACATTTTGTACAAAAACACCAATGATAATGATGGTTGTAAAAGGATGCTTTAGAGCAATGCAGTGCCCATACTTACTAAATCTATCCACAATTGCCATAATAGCATTGAATCCAGCAGACTTAGGCAACGCTTCGATGAAGTCCATCGCAACATCCTCCTGTACTTGTTCCGAAATTGGCAAAGGTTGCAGGACTCCCCCTTTCCAATATAATTCTGCTATTACCCTTAAAGAAATCTAGAGTGTCCATCAATCAAACTCCTATGGAACTCAACCAAGATTGTTGGAATGAGCGGGGAATATTTTGAAATCACCAGGTGATTCTGAAAAAAACAACACTTTTTGAGGTTACAAATAATCAATGAGCCTTTAGAAGAGAAAGTGTCTACCTAAAGTGTAGTAGATGACAATCTAAAGGGGGCCTATTAACTAGTATATCATCACAGAGCACCAACACTCGTCTACTCAACATTAGTTTAAACACCGAATTCATCACCAATTTAAAAGTGGCTGGGGCATTTGTAAGGCCTTCATAGTGGCACTCGTGGGTACGGAAAACTATTTTTGGTACATCTTCAATCTTCACCCTTATTTGGTGATATCCTGACTTTAAATCCAATTTTGAGAATAGATGAGATCTCTTCAATTCATCAAATAACTCATCGATTGTCAGGATTGGAAATCAATCAAGTATTGTTGCTTTGTTTAATGCCCAATAGTCAACGCAAAACCTCCAACTCTTGTCACTAGCATTTCTCCAACCAACCTCTCCATCTCAGGTTTTTGGGCATGTGGATAATGGTAGGATCGAACATTAATCAGGCCGGTGCCAGGCTTTAGAGTAATCTCATGGCTTTTATCCCTCTAAGATGGCAATTCATTGGGCCAATTGAAGACTTCTCGTAACTCCTCAATCACATTTTGTACCTTTGTTGGACTTGGGATTGCAGTTTCCTCGTCCTAGAGTGTCATACACCCAAGTTCCACCAACACTTTTGCCCTTCCTGTTGAATTGTCTTTACCATAGCTTTAAGGGAAACCACTGACTTGCTCAGGCTTGGGTCCCCTTGCAATGTTACGATTTTGCCATCCATCGAAATTTTCAAGGATAGAATGTGCCAATCAAAATTAGAATGAGGCACTGCAAAGAACCATTTGGGTCCCAGGATAACATCAGAGCTACTGATATCAAAAGGCAAAAAAATCCTCAACAATTGTGACATCCTGTGTTTTCAGCATTATCCCACGACAAATGCCCTTTTTGGGAATGGAAATTCCGGTGCCCATCCCCACCCCATAGCCAGCCGTTTCTGTAATTGAGATTTGAAGTTTTCCTAAAAATCCTTCACTAATAAAATTGTGTAGCTCCATAATCGATCAAAACTATCACATCATTTCCCCTTATTACCCCTTTGAGTTTCATCTAGAGAGGAGAAGTCAAACCAGTAATTGAGTTTAGAGATAGCACCTCCCCGACTTGGAGCAGAACTTTGGAATCTTTGGTCTTGTCTTCCTCGTATGTCTCCCCTTCTGCTTCATCATCCAAGACAGCCAACACGTTAAGCTCCCAACCCTTACATTGATGCCTACTATGATATTTTTCATCGCATTTAAAACAGAGCCCTTTTTCCCTTTTTGCTTGTATGCTGCTGTCATGCGTCTGAAAGGTGTTTAGGTAGAGTGCGAATCACATCTGTTCATTTTTGGGTTTTGGGTTGTGTGGATCATGTTGTTTTGGGTTATAGTGTTTGGGGTCTTTGTAGTGTATTTGTTGGGACTATACTTGGGGGTTTGGCTCCAAGCTCTCTTGGAATTTTAGGCTGATTCGCAGTCGTAGGTTGGATTTAGTACTTGATTCCCTTCCTCAATCCTCTCAGCGGCTTCCATTACCTCCATTAGCCCAGTATAATTCATCTTCAACAATTCCCCCTTCACCTTGTCTTCCACCCAGTTGATAAAAATGGGCACTAGTGTATCATCATCCAAGTGCTTTTCCATTCAAAATCTTGCCGATGCTTAACTACCAAGGAAGCTTGCCACAATGACAGGAGTTTTTGTTGTTGCGTTCCCTTTTGTTTGGGCAAAAATCTCTATAATAGTTGGGTTTTAAGCTCCTCTCAGGTCAGATAGGGCCGTCGATTTTCCTGCCACTGCAGCCAGACCAATGCTGCCTCTTGGAGACAAATTCCAGCTGCTTCGAGTTATCCTGCTTCAGTTAGACAGTTGACAATGAAATATCATTCTGCCCCGTAGACCCAAGATTTTGGATCCTCTTAACCATCATACGTTGGCATCTCCAATTTCTTTCTTATCATGATGGGTATGGAATAATAGAGTGCGGGTAGCTGTACCTTCCGTTAGATGAGTTTCTTTTGCTCCTGGCCCCAACGGATCAATCAGCCATGCTTTTCCCTGCTGAAATAGAGCTCTTGGCTAGGGCATTCAACACCTCATCAAGTTTTTGGTTTCAAGAATACACAGTTGAATCCAAGTGGGAAAGGTGGGTTTCAATGGCTGGTGATCTCTCCTTCATAATTTCCATCCGAGATTCCATTCTCATTACTGGCATTCCCCAAAGATCAGAAAAAACTGGATTTGATACCAAAAGAGGGTAAAAACTCAATAGAATAGTAACTTAATAGCTAGGATAAGAGAAAATAGAAAATAAGAGAAAATGGGGTCTGGTGAGTGCTGTCACTAATGAGGAGCAGAAAAGGAAATTGACAGTGGCAACTTTCGAGAGGTGCCTCTCTCCCAATATCAATACAAGACTCATTCCATGCCTGTCCACTCTCTCTTTTTGCCTCTGATATACTATCTCGTTTTGCCTCTGATATTCTCACATTCTGGTAGAATCCTTACCACCTGGACACCTCATCCTTCTAGAAACATACTAACGGACAAAATAGCAAAATCATCTAGACACCTCATTATTTTAGAAACATATTAGCATACAAAACAGCAAAAGCAGTAAATAACATAATAGGGATCAGCTCAAAGTTGGAATGGCCTTCCTCTTAATTTCTGCAGTATTATTAATATATGGGCTGTTCTGGATTTTCTTCTTCCTTGAGTGCTGAAAGTGGACTGGAGGCCTAACACTGTTTTATTATTCACCATTCCCAGCTTGTTTTGCATGTTTCATGTTCCCTTTTTATTTCATTGTGGTTTTCTGCATTATTATTATTTTTATTGTTATTATTATTACTACTAATATTCACATTATTATTATTATATTTATATTTTATATATTTTATTATTTTTTCGT
>JANPWT010000009.1:22545093-22570439 GCA_024678245.1 Erythroxylum densum
GTGGGTCATTTAGAAACAGACTCTCTATTAGTTAGGGCTAAGGTTACGTACTATTGGATCTCCTCAAATCTCGCGTGTAAGCAGGATTCATACTAGGTGTTGTTATTGTTTGAGTACTGAATTTGGACTGGAGGCCTAACACACTGTTTTATTATTCACCATTCCCAGCTTGTTTAGCATGTTTCATGTTCCCTTTTTATTTCATTGTGGTTTTGTGCTGGACTGGACATGAGGGTTCAAACAACTCCGAAGAGCCTCTTCAGAATAAGCATGTTTAGGGTTGGCATGAATTTTTGTGGTATATGATAATTTAATGCTTTGAATTTTGCATCCCTCAATAAGCTATGGAGATTCATCTGCCTTTCAAAATTACTTTCGAAAATCTTTAGAAAATTTAAATTTCCAGTTGTTATGTTATGATGCTAGGCCAGGTACTGTTTCTATAATATGGTTGGGAACAAGTCTTATTTTTGTTCCTCTATCTCTCAAGTCGTAGTCACCCTATGCCTACATCATGGACAAACAGCCTGTACTTTTTCAAGACCTTATCTACATAATGTGTTAATATTTTAATGTTAGTTTATTTCATGTTTTAACATAATTAAACTTGTGTTTGCAGTGGGCTCTTATGACACTACTGGATCCTCGGCGTAGTTTGGCCAATTTGATATACATTGGGTATGGTGGAAGTCCTGCTTCTGCTCTCCATGTTACTAGGAGAAGATCAGTTGATCGTAAGAAGCAAAAGACTGAGAGAAATGTTTTCCAGTGCTTAGTTTTTGGTCCTAAAAATGCTGGAAAATCTTCCCTTTTGAATTCTTTCTTGGAAAGGTATTGATATGCTTGTCGGTGACTAGACACTGTTTTTCTCTTTGTTTGTTGCCTTTAGAGCTTTATCATCTTTATGTGGGCTTTTTTTGTCCTCTTTCCTCTTAAGGAAACGATTCTAAATCTTGTGATGCAAATTCTGACTTCAGGCCATTCTCAGGAAATTACAATCAAACAACTGATGAGCAGTATGCGACTAACGTGGTTGATCAACTTGGGGTGAGTTCAATTGGTATAAACAATTTTTCGTAGTGAGATGTTATAATTTTATTCTAAATGTACAATATTGTTGATCATTGTTTGGGAAGTAAAGACAGCTCTTTCTGTGATTAAGCTCAGCGATCTTTTCCATGTAATTGCTTACAGGGTAGTAATAAGACACTTATTTTGCGAGAAATACCAGAAGATGGAGCTGATAAGTTTCTGTCCCATAGAGAATCTTTGGCAGCTTGTGATGTTGCTGTATTTGTCTTTGACAGGTGAGTTCTTGTGATTAAGCAAACAAGTTCACTTTCCCATGTTTGTAAGTAGATACTAAATGGTCTCATTTGCCCCATGGGGATACATATTTTGTAGTTCAGTAAGTGCTTCTCGTCCCTCCCTTTACCCAATTCTTTAATTGGCACCTTCATCATCTTTCCACACCTTGCCGGTTGCATGCGTAGTGCCAGTGAACTCTTCATCCCTATTCCACTTTCTTTCTTTTGTCGCTCAAATATTTAAACATGATTTATTGTGAATGAATATAGATGCCTTTGGTATATCAAGTTTCCTCATATTCTTTGTACTCTGGTTTCCTTGATCATATACACTCCAATGGTGTAAGTTTAAATTTCTTTCTGCAGTTCGGATAAATACTCTTGGAAAAGATCGAGGGAACTACTTATGGATGTTGCTAGACGAGGAGAAGAAAGTGGTTATGGGGTCCCTTGTCTCCTTGTTGCTGCGAAGGATGACTTGGATCCATATCCAATGGCAGTTCAAGATTCGTTAGTGGTACATAAAACTAATTAAAACATTGTCGTTTATCCTTGTTTGAACTTGTTGATTACTATTATTCGTTCACTTTTTTTATACTATTCTTACAGTGGTTTAAACTGCATTTAGGTCTGTCAGGAGTTAGGAATACACCCTCCTATTCCTCTTAGTACGAAACTTGGAGATCTAAACAATGTATTCTCTAGAATTTTAAATGCGGCTCAACATCCTCATTTGTATGTTCCTGAAACTGAATCTGGGAGGAAACGCAAGCAATTTCGCCAACTTGTTAATCACTCTCTCCTGTTTATGTCAGGTGTTTTTCCAATTCACAACTCAGCTATTTTTATCTCCATGCCTTATTTGATGAACATGTATGACATTGCTGTTACATTTTAAATTTGGCGTTTGAGTTTGATTGACTTTATCTAGTTCTCGTTTAAATTTACAGTTGGAGCTGCTTCTGCAGTTATCGGACTGGCAGCTTTTCGTGCCTATAATGCAAGGAAGAATTCTTCCAGTTAGGTAGATATAAATACGAATTCTGCTGTTTTTCTGCCTCTGCAAAGTCACTCACAGGAATCCCAGTTTTGGAAACTTCAATTGATGATGGAAAAAGTGTACATACAGTCTATAAATTGCTCATATATTCTTTGGTGTTCCCATTTAAATCCTTGTGTAAATTAACTAGCATTCTCTCTTATCAGTTGTCTTGTTGGCATGGTTTGTTCCATTGTTAGGCCTAATAAATTATTATGCTGACTCTTATCTTATGCTGGTGATCACTACAAAGGATTGGAAGATTTTTGTCACCCTTTAGTTTATGTGAACTATCTCTTTAGAGTACGATCATAAACATAATAACTACTAAAAAATAGTTCATATTGTGATGTTCGATTTTATACTATAACCAACATCATTTTAGTTCTACTCGGATCACCAAAGATGATTAGGAATGGCAATAGGGGTTGGATTTTGACCCCTCAGTTATAAAGTTTTGAAAAAATTGAATCTCTTAATTAAAATGTTTCTTTATGATGTGAATGGTGGCACCTAGACAGTTTAACTGACTCTTATTTGAGCTTCAGT
Source organism: Erythroxylum densum (assembly GCA_024678245.1). Lineage (NCBI taxonomy): Eukaryota > Viridiplantae > Streptophyta > Magnoliopsida > Malpighiales > Erythroxylaceae > Erythroxylum > Erythroxylum densum. The sequence continues at coordinate 22,547,989 of JANPWT010000009.1, forward strand.
GCCTCTTCAACTTGCTTGTCTGGAGACCAGCTCACTTTGCTGTCCTGCGAATTACTATCGTCTTTGAACTCTGACATCAACCTGTTCCCGGACGGCCCACCCACAAACAGTGGTAGCCACCATCCATCTCTCCAGGCCCAACGTCGACTAGTATATAATCAGCTCCATTTGTTTGGAATCTACACTCTGTCGTGACACCATCTACCGTACTAACTACACGTAAAAATGAAAATTTAACGCTTGCGTGTTTCACAATGACTTGATTGTTGTTGGCAAATAGATCAGTAAGAGGTCTTCAGCGACTAGCCTAGTTTCACTTGAATGAATGTTAAGGTCCAACTTAATTTTAGAATTGTGCTCAATTTTGACAGCAAGTCAAGATGTAGGCCATTGTGCTCCATTTTGTGTATATAGTTTTTACTTTTTATTAGCATTCAAAAGAGGATTTAGAGCAAGAATAAATGAGCTATTCATTAATCTTTACCTCTACTCTTTCCTTTATTTTAAGTTTTTATATTTTATTTTCATTATGTTAAGTTTTTATATTTTGTTTTTATCATGTTTAGTGTTTATAAACCCTTGTTAGGGTTAGGCATTGATACAGAGGGACACTTTAAGAGTGCAAGTTTTGTTTGGATGGCGATAGCGATGGACGAAAATGAAGACCCTTATTGGATTGCTAGTTGCTCTAGGTGCAGGGGTGGGGTTAAGGTATAAGGATGAAAGCTCCTGACTAATTTTATCTTACTGGCGAGGCAGTTCATGCGCTTGGGATCTTAGTGGTTTACAAGCTCACCACCAAGAAGATCTGTTCTGGTACGTGGATGCATATAGACATGGTAGAGTTCGATATGCTATTTCCTCTTTATGTGGAATTTAATGTCTTTATTGTTTTATTGCTTCAGTCATTATCAAGTTTTCTTTTCTAGTTAAGGTCGCTCTAGATAATTAAAATTAGACCAGAAAAGTGAGAATTGGCAAATCAAGAGTAATAAAAAGCTCATCTTTTTTACACAACGTTTTATTTTGTCATAACTACAATATGATACATAATTTCATGAAGATGAGATTTTATTTGACGACGTGATTTCATGGATCCGAACACAGTTCTCTTTATTACTTTATTTTGTTTCGAATTCAGTTCTTGTAGTTTGGTCTTCACTTCTCCACAATGTGTCCATGCGTTTTTTTTTTATTTTCCGAATTTAAACTGTCCAAGATCATTCAGTTTTTCTCGTTCCACAATGAGCACTTAATTTGATGTGAAATGACTTAAGAAGCGGATAATTTGCTTCTTTATCCATTTCATCGGGGGACCACTAAAATTTTATCATTTGCTCTTGTTTTAGCCTTAAACTATTTAACTTTGCTGTTATACAATGTAATTCTACGTTTTATATTTCCATTAATAAAATTTTAATATCATTTCTCTTAGAGAGGGTAGACATTCTTGGAAATTAGTGTGTGATATAGGTAGTTAAAGTCAAATTTGGAAATGAAGGGTTGCTTTCTTTCTAAGAGTTGTGACTTATAAACTGCGTTTGGTTACTGTGATCCATATACTGAGACGGAACAAAACAAAAATTTGAAGATAGAACAGAACAAAAATTGGAGACAATGAGATGTTTGGTTGTAATTGACAAAGTAGATAAAACTGTGCGTCTCAAGGATAGAAACATGTTTAGTTGTAGTTGACAGAACATAGAAGATAGTATCATTGATCAAAGTACCTCTGCAATATAATATGATTGGAAATATGTAATTCATTGATTATTTTAAAACGAATAATTTGTATTATTATTTTTTTAATTGTATCTATAAATAAGGATTGTGGAGTGTTTATAGAGATGGATTGAAATGAGTTTAATGAATTTAAATGAAGATGTTGGTGAGGTCGTGGAATAGAGTTGATAAAATGATAAATTTATGATAAAATGAAAGAGTAGAAATGTGGAAAAATGAATCAGAAGAAAGTAGAAAGAGAAACAAAATGCAGAAAATGGAATTTGCATGTATAAGAATCAGATTTTGATGTTTAAGTGTGAATCCTAAATTTTTGAATTGTCGTGTGTTGATAAGCTAAAATGAAGTTAAAAGAATTAGTTTGAGTGTCATATGTGTTAAGATTGAAGTGAGAATAAAAATTATGAAAAATTACAGTGGAGAGAGGAAGCATATATGGAGTTTCAAATTTTTTATGTTTGAAGTGTAGGTTTGAATCTGATTTGTTTAAAGTTTGTATTGGATATAGAAATGCAAAATAGATGAATTAGGAGTGAATAAATCTAGAAAAAAAATAAAAGAAAGAAGGAGAGAAGATGAAGAAGATGTTCGGTAAAGAAGATAAGAAAACGCGATCATTATTCTTCTGATAAAGGCCGCGAATCACGATCGTGCTTCTTATCACAGTTGTGACTTCTTAAGTCACAATCGTGAACCGTGATTTAACTTACAGTTGTGACTTCTTAAGTCAGAATGGTGACTCACTTCAGTAATTTTTTGCAATATAGTATAAGAAATCATAAATTATACATTATAAATAATTAATAATTATATATTATTTTTAAGAACAATGAATTTTTAATATATATTAAAGGACCCAAATAATTTGTTTACATGACTAGTAATATATATTAAAGTACCCAAATAATTTGTTTACATGACTAATTCTCTATAATATGCTTATAATAAATCATTAATTATACATTATAAATAAAAATTATATACTAATTTCAAGAACTAACGAGTAATTCTTTGCAAATATACTTATGATAAATCATAAATTATAGATAATTAAAAATTATGTACTAATTTCAAGAACTATGAATTTTTAGTATTTATTAAAGGGTTAAAATAAATGTTAATAAGTTTCATAATAATTTTTAAGATAATAATTTTTAACACATATAACATAGACGTTGCGACGGCTTCTAACATGTTAAGTTGTCTAAGTATTTATTTTATAATAAGACTTATAATAAATTTTAAATTATATTTATTAAATAAATTGTGTAATAATTAGATATTAATCTGAAAATATGAATTTTTTATATAAAATAAAGGATCATAATTGTGTTTGGAGTTAGATATATATTAATTTTTTGGAGCATTAAAAAATTTTCTTCTAACCAAGCTAAACACCACACACTAATGGCCTTCTTTACAATTTTAAAATAATAATTATTTCCATTATGCAAAACTTTAAAATTGTTGTTTTTTTAATGTAAAAATGGGCAAATAATAAGGTAATCGTCTTCTAGTACACAAAAGGATTTCATCATATACGATACGAGCAAGATTTTGCACTAAGTATACACCGAGGTCAACTTAACTCTTAGTTTAAAACCGATGTGATACTGACATATGACGTCGCTTGAGATGAGATGATATAATAGACACAAGACCACCAAGTGGCGGTAGTATATTTGACCTCTAAATGATCTCATCATAGGGGCTTCTGTAGAATTTTAGGAACAGTAAGAAAGACTTGATAGAATTGTTAGATTTATAGCTCTTATTGGAAAACAAAAACATGGCGGGTGATCGAAAGAAAGAGGATTGTGGGGTCTACGGTTTAGTAATTTTAATTGCCTCAGTTGTGGTGACATGTTGTGGAATGGGAGTCAAAGGGAATAAAGTTTCGCTGGTGGTTGTTGCATAAGTTTTGATGTTTCGATGGCATGTTCTATCAATGGGTGATGCAAAGGAGATAGATCTTGCATTGAATGGGTTAATCTATGCTAAACCCAAAAGAGACTTGCTAGTAGACCTTATTTCTGAAGAAGCTAGGCAGGTTAAGGTAAGGTACCATGATTTGAGTGCGTTAGAATATTGCGACACAATAAATGAAAACCTTGATGAGCATAAGTCGTCTTTAGTTGTTGATCTGATCGACGAAGGGTCAAATTGAAAGGAAGAGACTTGCAGGTGATTAAGTAAATTATAGAATTTTAATGATTCTTCAAAGTCTAGTGAAGATACCACTGTGGTCATTATTGAAAATTCAACAAATGGTTGAACACCTTGTAATCATCAACATTCGACAATTACTTAGCAATCAAGATTTGAATTATAAGTTAATAGTAGTAATAGGCTCGTGTATGTTAAAAAAGCCTAAAAAATGAGTATTTTTCATGAAAAAGCTAAAAGCGAGATAAAATAAACAAGAATTAGGTATATAACTAACAGTACTATCTGCCATTGATAAGAGAACAAAGAAGGTGGGTCGATTACAAAAGCTCTATAAAGCCTGGACAGATAATAGTCAGTAACAATTTTCAATGTTGATAAAAGTACATTTATGAAAGTTAAAGCAGACTTGAAAAACCCTAACAAGATAAGAAAGACAAATTATAAGAGAACATATGACAACGTCATATGTAGTCTCTGGTTTAAATCTAATTTAAAGATTTTTCAAGAAAAACTATCAATTCACAATGTAGGAAAGACATAATAGCACTTCTTTGATAATAAAAAAATGGCTCTACTTTTATGGGTTATCAATAGAGTTTTGGAAGAAATCAACATACTTGCATCAAAAAGAAGTACAAACTGTTCACAATTTTTTCGCATGGTTGATATGGTAATTTTCAAAATAAACGCAATGAAGCGTGTGAATCTACAGAAATTGATGCAAAAGATAGAATGTTGATATGATTAATAATTAATTAAGAAGGATAAAAATTGAAATAGACGTACAATCAAAAATTATATATAGTCACTTACAGTTTTCATGAATGAAACTTCCGGTAATCTTGTTTAAGGCGAAAAATCTTGAACCAATGGCAATAAAGGAACAATAAAGCTTTTGAATGAGTATAGACATAACAAATGCCAAAATGAAATTTAAAAGAAAAAAATATAAACAATCTTGTTGATAATTTATGTTAGTTTTAAAAAATGAAAAAGTGAAAAAAAAGTAATTGGTGGAGTTTAAAAATCACCAAAACAGGTTTCAAATCTTCATCGTGACCAGCTACATAAGCGAGCCCTTCTATGAGTTCAGTGAAAAATTCATCTGTTGTCAAGTTCTCTACATTTCAAAGAAAAAACAAAAACAAAAGGTAAAAAAAATATCCGATAAATTTTGAAGCAATATTTGTTGTTCTTTATTTTAAACTGGTAATTAGTTTAACACTAAAGTATTTGAAATTATAAAAAATACAACATTTATTTATAATGGAAGAAATAGAAAAAGGATTGATTGTTAAAAAATAAGACTAAGAAGCAACACAAAAAAATTTGATTGCATTGATAACATTTTAGTAAAAATTATTGTTACATTATTGATAACTATGCTATCTCTCCATGAAAGGTAAGCCTTTAATTTTTTTTGCAACCAACTTAACGTTGTCACTGTTACCTCAGGGGAACCTTTCAATACAAGCATTGTTACAAAAAATTTTCTATGATTAGGTAGAAAATAATGTTAATGGCAGTAACTATCTTATGCACTATTGATATAATCTTGCTTCTTCATCCATAAAAAAAATGAAACAGTAGAAAGAGAGAAAAGATCTCACCTGCTTCTACGATAGAGGAGTTTGCTTGGTTAGATGATGCAACACAACTTTATTTTTATGAATCGATTGAGGAAGATCTTTAAACTGATATAGTGTTCTTTGTTCCTCATTTTGAACAAGGAAAGCAATACGAAGGAAAACAAAGAAAATAAATATGATGGAAGACTTTTTTGAATGTAATTGTTGAGAAATAAAATTGAAACGATAAGGGATGCATGTGATAGAAAAAATCATAACATATTAAATGTTTGTTAAAAACAAAATTAATTATTTTTAGATTTCATTGCTAACAATCGAATAAATTTCATTTATAACATTACATCTTTAAATCAGCGACATATCTATTGGAAGATTGTCTGTTGAAATCAATGGCGTATTTGTTGGAAGATTATGTTTGTGAAATGATGTCCTGTATTTTTTGAGAAATTGTTTTTTTACAACATTAGAAAGTTAATATTGTCAACAACCAAATGACTGAAGAGAAGACTTGAAATATTCATCTGACGTAACAGGCATGACTTACACTTGTGAGAATGATATACGAGATGATGAACAATACTTGTAAATTGGTTGTATGTCTGTCACACACATGAGAGGCATTTCAAATTTATGATTTTAATATGTTTTTTTATAATCCCCTTTCTTTATAACAAGCTTTCATCGTAAATGAATTGTTATATCAAGTAACATCTATCAATAGCAACGTATGGAGTTTGACTTGTAAGTTAAGTTGAAATTTTTAACGGAAGGTGCTGGATTGAAATTTTGAAGCGTCAAAATTATTGCTATTTATTTAAATTATGTTGTATATTTTATTCAACTATCGTAGTACAATATGTAGAAAAACGTAGTTGTACATTCGCCCTTAGTAGATGGTAATATGCATGTAGGAACAGAACGTAAGAAAAAAATAAATAATGACATGAGTCACGACTGTGACTATCTAAGTCACAAGCGTGACCAAGAGTATAAAGGTGAACAATCTGAGCGATTCATGAGATGAACAGTGGGATAAAATTTCGTGGTCGTCCATGACATTCATCCTTAGTTTATATATACTTAATAAGAAATTATTAATTTTATGATAAAATAATAAAATAAAAACTATTCAAGTATAACACAACCTATTTATAGAAAGACGGATTATAATTGTTGGAATTATGCCCATGACCTAATCGTTATGGAATAGATTGAATACTTTAATTTTATGATTATTAATTTTGATTAATAACATGGAAAATAATTTTATTATCATATTAAGTTTATTGATTTTATTCTAATATGATAAGTCCTTGATTAAATTCATACACTTGTCATCACAATGGAGATTATGATAACGAGAGTCAGGTCTTTAGGGTTTAATCTAAAAGTAATATAGATCATAGGATCATCAAATAAGGATTTTAACGATCCGATTAGATCAATATGTATGTAATAGTATCTACTGGATGGATATTAGTAGATCTCATTTACTAAGTTACATATATAGATGATGCATATAGAGGTATGATCATTGAACTGACCAAACTAAGAATTCTCAATGGTTAATATTACCTATGAACTGTCAAGTGGGATATTCTCGTAAGGATTTGAATACATATTTTTTCTTTGATCTGAAATCATCATAGTAATCAATAGATCACTTATTATGTTTTGATGTCGGACATCTATTGGGTAAAAATACTAGTTGAATGATTATTGGATATAATTAAGTACATAGTTGATTAGTAGTGAGTCAAGATGGAATCTATCGACTCTAGGTAATGAGTTTGAGCTTTATGTTATCATTTATCTTAATAGTTGTTCTAAGACCTTGACTAGGGCGATTGAATGAGTAAAGAAAAGGATTTTTCTAAGTTATTCACCAATCATTAAAGATCGACTTGTAATATAATTGGTTCTAATAGGATTTAATAGTTAAATCATATCTTAGGATAATCCGAAGTTGTAATGATGAAAGACAATGATAAATTATCCTTAATCAGGTTCGGTCTTTGTAAGGTTATTACTTTACACTATCTAGTCGTTGAGGAGTGTTGTTAGACACCAACCTTGATTAATAATTAATTGGATTAATTACTATCGGCTTAGTGATGAACCTATATGGTCACACACTTACGAGTGTAATATTTCCTGTTTATGATTATTTAATTTATTATGAGATAATTTATTTAATAATCTATATGACATATTATTATATTTTTTGCTACTACATAAAATATAATTAATATTAAAAATTTTCTTATATAAAATAAATGAATAACATTTATAAATAGTAATATTTATTAAAAAAAAAAAGAAGAAGAAAGCAAAAGGCGTCAGATGGTTTGGTCTTTGTGGTTGTGTTTTTGGTTTTAACTTTTAAAGCCAAAACGAAATGAAACGTTGTTAAGTTAAGAAAATGTTAGGACTTAAGAGTTGTTGAATATATACTCTTTCATTTTTCCGTTTGACTATACATGAAAAACAGTGAAGAGTAAGAGATACTCTTTGTTTTTTTTCTTTTAAGTTGGAAAGAAATCGTAGAGATAGATATTTTCGTTATCGGTACGTAAAAATAAAGTTTAAGAAAATCATTTCTTTATTTTTAAAGAAAAGGTTCCTTAAATTTAAAAATAGCCATATTAAATGTTTAAAATAGGACATTTTTCAATGTAAGGTATATAAAATGTTCGTATTTTCAAAATTTTGTATCGATTAATCATCATGTTTTAGATATTTATTTTATCTATTTTTATTATTAATATATTTGTTAAACGTAATAATTAAATATAAATATAGAATTGCATTTTTTTTACTTCGCTATCTTTCAATAACCTTCTTCTGTCGCTCCAACACCTTATAATTCAGGATTTTAGACAGCCCACTCACTCAAAACACTAATGTGCGCTGCGATGTGGGCAGATTTTCATTAAATTACAGGATTTACAAATTTAGGTTAAATCAATTAGGGATATTACACAATTAAGGTTCATAACATTTCAAGGACTTTTTTTAAAATTATAGCTAACTAATTAAATAGTTTTAATATTTAATTAATAAAATAATTTTAAAATAGCAAAAGTGTCATCTCAGACTTTATTGCGGCACGTTATAGGAAACTAAAATAATATTGAAGAACGAATATGCCCCTAAATAATGATGTTAAAATTTTGGTGAAACCTTAAGAAGCTATAACATAATTCACCTTATAAGAATGTTTTTGTTAAGAGGATTGATGCCAAACATGGTTTGGATCATAAGAGATTTCATTCAATTTGACTCGTTACATAATCTTGAGGAGATTATAAACAAATCCATTTCATTACCTAAATTAGAGATAACATATTCAAAGTTGTCCAAGGTCTCAAGTTTTTTTTTTTATTTAGTGTTAAATTTTCGAAGTTTTCAATTTAGTGGTAAACTTTTTTAAATTTGTATAAATTAGGTTAAAAGTAAAATGTCATTTAACTTATATTAAAAAAACTAACGACTTGAAATGAATTGTTTTTTTTGTGAAAAGGAAATAGAAAACAACAAGAGTAAGCTAGAGCCGAAGGGTGGCCACAAAGGAAACATCATGTAGCAGCAGCTGTTGAATGCCCGGGAGGGGTTCCTCCCAAAGAGACCAGCGTTGACGGTGAGAAGTGTCATGTCTGGCCAAGAGATCTGCACACCAATTACCCTCACGAAGGGTGTGGACAATTGAGCAAGCCCATGCCCGCCGCACCAGGCTCTTGACATCCTCAATAACATGCAGATAGGGGTGGGAACGCGGGCAACAACCCACGACGAGATCAATGGCCTCCTGGGAATCCGATTCAACAACTAAAGAACGATACCCGCGCTGCCAAGCGAAGACCAAACCCTTCTAAAGCGCCAGGAGTTTAGCAAGCATGCTAGTGGTGTGACCAATGAAGCCAGAGTAACCTACAAACCAGGTCCCCTTCTCATCACGTAGGAGGCCACCAAAACCAGTAGGGCCCGGATTGCCGACCAAGCTACCATCCACATTGAGTTTGACAAACCCTGTAGATGGCACCTGCCAGGCAACCCATCTGGGCAACTGTTGAGTGGGGGCTGACGAAGAAAAGCTGTTGCAGTCAGCATAGAGTCGCATGAACCACCGAACTTGTCCCACATTGGACAGAATCACATGTTGAAAAATCTCCGTGTTTCTGGCATTCCAAACAATCCAAGCCACAATGACAAAGCGTAACACAAGATGAAAAGGGCGTGAAGAATCTAGGACATAGTAGGTGAGCCAATAGACAAGATTAAGTCAGAAGAAGGAGTCACCAACCTGCCCGAGGATGGATATCCACAGCGTCTTTGCCCAAATGCAGTCCCGCAGTGCATGGGTGTGAGATTCCCACCCTTGCCCACACCGTTGGCAATAAGGAGACGAAGCCATTCCCCGCTTATAACGTAGCTCATTGGTAGGTAGACGGGACCAACAAATCTGCCAGAGAAAGAAGCGAAACTTATGGGGGAGATTAAGCTTCCATAATTGAGACCAGTGCATGCAGGGATCGGCCGGATGAGAAAAACGAGTTAAAAATGTATATCCAGTTCGCACTGTTTATTGACCAGTCAGCGATTCCCCCCAGATTAAGGAATAAGCGGGCACCTTAGATCGGGAGACTGGAACCGCCATGATAGAGTGATATAAGGCTGGCTCTATGGACGTGTGTAACCGCGAGAGGTCCCACATGTGACAAGCAGAAATAATGTCCTTCACCATCAGGAGCTCATCTGCACTGGCGATCTGGGGTATCTGACGTCGTAGAGGAGAGTCACCGACCTAGCGATCATTCCACAGAGAAATGTTGTCCCCAGTCCCAACTCGCCAACGAAAACCATCACGCAAGTAAGGAAGGGATTTACAGATGGCTTTCTAGCCTAGAGAAGCAGAAGGAGGGGCTGGACAATCAAAAAGAGAGGTAGTCCGAAGATATTTATTACACAACACATCAACCTAGAGTTTCCGACTAGGCTGAGATAGATCCCAGACAAGTTTGCCCAGCATGACGATGTTATTTTCGCGAGCCATACGTAGGCCAAGACCGCCCATATGTTTAGGACTACAAACAACCTCCCAATTCAAAAGATGGATACCCTTTCCAACAGCAGTCTGCCATAAGAAATCCTGACAACATGTATCAAGGACATCACAAACCCCCACCGCAAACCAGCACGTTTGCATTATGTAGAGAGGGATGGTGGTTAAGGTGGATTGCACCAAAGTCACTCGCCCAGCCTTATTTAGAAGCTTAGCCTTCCAGCCTTGCAACCTACTATTAATTCGATCAACCACCACCTTAAAATCACCCTTCTTATTAGTGCCAGTGGTAGGGACCCCAAGGTATTTATCCAAGTTAGACGTGAAAGTCAGCCAAAAATGAGAGCGCAAACGTGCCTTATGTCGGCGATGAACCTGCGGGGAAATGAAGGTCCTGGACTTCTGTTCATTGATTAGCATGCCAGAGCAGGAGCATAACTGTTGTAGGGTCTCCAAGACCACCCGACAGCCAAGAACTGAAGCCTGAGAAAATAAAAGCACATCGTCAGCAAATAATAGGTGTGAAAGAAGGGGCCCATTACGTGAAACTTTTATGGCCTGCAACTGTCATTCGCTAACACGGGAGGAGATGAGCATGGAGAGCTTCTCCATGCAGAGAACAAATAAATAGGGGGATAACCGATCATTTTGAAGAAGGCCTCTTCGTGGGGAAAACGCTGGTAAGCTAGAGCCATTCCATAAGACCAAGAGGCGTGTAGTAGACACACAAAACATAATGAGAGAGATGATGATCCTCAGAAAACCAAAGTCCAGAAGGGTCTGCCAGAGGAAACGCCAGTCAATCCGATCATAGGCTTTATTAAGATCAATTTTCATGGCCAAGTAACCGTCCCGTTTCTTGGATTGCCAGATGGTATGAAGCACTTCCTTGGCCAGAATAATATGTTTCGACGTTGTGCGGCCCGGGAGGAAGACGCCCTGCATAGGAAGAATGAGAGTCCCCAGGATAGGTCAAAGGTGTTGGACGAGGACCTTAGAGAGGATCTTATAACTGACATTACAAAGACTTATAGGGCAGAAGTGGGACATACAAGTGGGCTGTCCATCCTTAGGGATAAGAGCAACCAGAGTGTCGTTGATGTCAGATGGGTAGATGCCGGAAGTGAAGGCGTCCCTCACCATAAGATACACGCTGTCCTCGACAAGATGCCAGAATTTTTTTATAAAAGACCGACTGAAAGCTGTCAGGCCCAGGAGCTTTGTAGGAGCTCATGGATCGGAGGGCAGAGTAGACCTCCTCCTTGGAGACGGGAGCCAGCAGGGAGTGTACCTCCTCTGCAGAGATAGTCGCATGTGCCTGTATCGGAGGGAAAGGCATGGTGATGTCCGCCACATCGCGGAATAGCTCATGAAAAAATCGTAGGACCTCAGTCTGGATAGCCACAGGGTCAGAGATCCAGGTTCCAACCGGAGTGCGCAGCCGCTCAATCCGGCTATGGTTTCGGTGAGTGATCGTCATCCCATGGAAAAATTTAGTGTTTCTGTCCCCAAACTGAAGCCATTGAACACGGGACTTTTGATACCAAAGAGCCTCTTCTTGTCGAAGGATGTCATTGCACTCAGAAATGAGAACCTGTTCCAAGTTACTCTGGGAGGAGGCTAGAATCCTTTGGACCCCGGCGAGCGGGGCTAGAGTGCGACGTTTGCGTTGGAAGATATTTCCAAAAGTAACCTTATTGAACAGGAGAACCGTATCCTTCACGTTAGCAAGGGCGGCCGACAAAAAGGAGTGGGGCTGAGCCCAAGCGGCCTCCACCATAGGGAGGAACTCCTGATGCATGGTCCAGGCATCTTGAAACTGGAAAGGACGTGAAGACACCGGCGAGATGAAACCAAAAAGTTGTAAAACAATGGGGTTGTGATCAGAATGTGTGCGGGGAAGATGATGGACCGAAGCTTCGGGGAGCAGGAGCCTCCAGGCGCTATTATAGAAGGCCCTGTCGAGTCGGACAAATGTAGAAACAAGGCCATGAGTTGTCCGACAATACATATAAGGAGACCCCTTGAACCCTAAGTCCAACAGAAAGCAGTCATCCATGTGTTGCTGGAAGCGACGAGCCCTCCACATAGCGAAAGTACCCCCTCGTTTCTCCGAAGTGCAGGCGTAATCGTTAAAGTCTCCAATCAACACCCAAGGCAACTCAATGATGGTACTAAGACGTGACATCTCTTGCCAAAAGTATTCGCAACCAGAAGGGTGGGGATTAGCATAAACCGCGGTAAAAAAACCAGACCTGATGCTAAGGATCGCGAACCAGACAGGGAATGAATTGGGTATGGGAGACTAAGACCTCTACCGTGAGGTTCGAAACATTCCAAAGGCACCAGATGCCCCCCGAAAAGCCAGAGGCGTCCACACGGACAACAGAATCAAACCCTAGTGAGCGGGAGATCTTATCAGCGCGGGGACCAGAGATGTGAGGTTCCACCAGTATCAGAATGTCCACCTTATGACGGATACGGAGGTCCTTCACACACGCTACGAAACCTGCATGAGCCACCCTCGGTAATTCCACGATAAAATGTTGAGGCTTTTAATCATAAAAAAGACAGGAGAAGAGACGGAAACCTAAGTTAACAAGTAAGGCTGCTAGGAACCATATCGATATCCACCCCGTCTGTGGGAGGGAGAGGCGAAGGCGGAGTAGTGTCTGCGAAAACCAGGATCGCTGGAGCGGCCGAGGGAGGGGAGCCGACCGCATTCCATCCTGGGTCAGGGGGTTCATGGCCCTAGAGAACCTGGACAAGTTGCTCGCACGATCCCTCTTGCAGGACCGAAGTGGAGTGGGGAGGCGGTGGAGTGGCTTGGAAAGCTTGACAAAAACAGGAAGCAACCTGGCTTACGAGAGACGGATCAATCAAATGGATCGCTGTGGGGGCCGGGCTGGGAGCATGAATAGAGGGGCCGACTAGACAAGCGAAAGCTCCAGGCGCAAGCGGTTGGGGCTGACTCGTCAAAGGAAGCGCGAGGGGCAAAGGCTGGTCAGTGGACGGGCCTGGGCCTAGCGGACCGAGGGGTCTGGAGGGCTTCTCTGGGCAGCGAAAGGAGTGACCCTGCTTTTTAATCCCACTACTGCTACCCACGTCAAATTGTAAGGTAGCGGGCTTTGCTTTGTCCCGTCCCATATCAAAATCCCTGGTCAATGAGTCGACCCGAAGCATACTATCGGTGAGGGCAAAGTAACGGTTAGTTGGCTGACGCAGACTAGTGGAGGGGGCTGCAGGAGGCTTCGAACGCAGAGATTTCTTGGGTCGCTTCTCAACGACCATCCAGGAGCCAACCCCTAGAGAGGCGCCGTATCCAAACTTGTCAGTGGTCACATCAGCGGGTTCACTTGGGTCCTCGACCATCAGGGTCTCCCCTCGAGTTTGGTCCATCAGAGCCCCCGTCACCGAAGGAGGGGGCACATCAAGGGGGAGAGCGCAACGACCGTCCGAATGACCAATTTGTCACAAGTGAAACAAATGGTATGAAGGCCTTCATATTCCACAAAGTGCGTTCTACCATCAATGACTATTTGGCCGACCAGAGGCTTGTCCAAATCGAACTCTACGCAGACGCGAGCGAACCGATCGCGATTGGCCAAGGTAGTGTTCCTATCAACTTTAACTAGTCGTCCAAGGCCAGTAGCGAGAGCTAGCAATAAGTCTTCATCATAGTATTGGACACAAACGTTAGGCAAACAAGCCCAGACGAGAGTTGAATCAACCACCGTGGTCATAGCCGAGAAGTCTGGAAACCATGGACGGACTGTCAGGTAATGGTCAAAAATCATCCAAGGTCCATTTTCCATTGCAAAATCAAAGTCATTGCGGTGATCAAATTTAACTATAAAGTAATCGTGGCCAATGTCCAAAACGTCAAAACCACTGGCAGGCTTCCATAATTGCTCAATTTTTGCGTAGAGGATCCGGTATGATATGGAACGACCCAACAGCTTGACGACAACAGATTGTCGCCATGGGGCCTCAAGGGAAGCCAGGTATGTGGGGTCCACATGAAAGATAGGGAGGTTCGGGGAGCCATCCTTATATTCCCTGGTGACAATCCCTGCCTCGATGAGATTGACTGGGACTTTTTCCTTGGCCACATATGCAGCCTCCTTGCTACATTCCCTGTTGAGAACCTTATCCTTCCAGGACATAGGTTTCAAGGTAGGGCTACCATTGGGTGCCTCGATGAGATTGACTGGGACTTTTTCCTTAGCCACATATGCAGCCTCCTTGCTACGTTCCCTGTTGAGAACCTTATCCTTCCAGGACATAGGTTTCAAGGCAGGGCTACCATTAGGGGAGGAGGGGGGCGAGGCTCAGGGATGCCTGGTCGGAAGGTGGGTCTGGCGGTTTAGTGCGTTAATGAGGATGAGGAGCAGTGGAGGGGAGAGGTTCGCGAGTCATTATGTCAATTTAAGGATTTCACTCACTATTGCGGTGGTTGGGTTTCAAAGGGCAGGACAATTTTTAAGGATGTAAACGTTGATTCTGGTCTCTGTTTTTCCATTGAAATGAATTGTTAAAGTTTTAAAAAGTTAAGTACAAAAAATTTGAACAATTATCTTCTGCATTTATTACACAATCTAAGTTTAATGTTCCATCAGCTCCGGAAAAAATAATTGCTTTGGATCCAAATCGGCCACAGTTTAATGGATAATACTGATACATATTCATTTCGTCATTCTCTGATACCACTTTGGGTGCGGATAATTGCTAGGGTGTGACTAAAGGTATGGCTTCTGGTTGCATTGGCTTGGTTGATTCAATTTCTAAAGGTGTTGAAGAACTAGCTTTCTGGGTTGGAATCTGTTTTTTCAAATAATCTATGGCGTTTCTCAAATGAGTCATTTCAATGATGGTTACTTGGACTTGGTCTTGTAGGGTTTTTATTTGGGTTTGTAATTCATTGTATTCTTGCTCTTTGCTATGTAATGCTTGCTCCATACTTTTTAAAGCTATTTTCATTCTTGGATCAGTATATCTGCAAGAAAATTATTAGTGGAATTGATATATTGAATTGTACACTGATATTGATTTAATTCCAATTGCCAACGAACGAGTCGTCCTTTATTATAATTGGTTTGAATCATGTATCTATTGAATCCACATAAATACTTTGAATTCGTTTGCACGGTGAATGCAACTGGTAATAAATCTATTCGCCATTTTCTCAAAGTTTTTAGAAAGGCCAAGGTTTTTTTTTCATGTATTGGATACTTAAGTTCAGTGGGATTAAAAGTCTCATTTATATACTTTGAAGTAAATTCTTCTTTGTGTTGGGAAGTTGTGCCAAAATGCAGCCTGCTCATGTATCTATACTGGCATCAGTCTATCCCAATAAGGCATCCTCAAGATTGTAATTATATGAAAGAGGTAATTTTTGGCATAATGCTTTTAATTTTTATACAACTCGAGTATCAAAATTAGTCCAATTCCATTGTTTTTTACTACTACATTTTAATTGTAATAACTTACATTCTTTTGCTAAATCCTTTAAAAATCCTTGATCAAATATATAGTTAAGTAACCCTAAAAATTGTTGTACATGTGTTTTATTAGTTAATTGATCTGGAAACTGTTGTAGCTTATTCAAAATATTAGGTTGTAATTTTAAATAGCCGTTATTAAATTCAATGCCTAAATATTTTATATTTTGTTGAGCTAATTTTGCTTTTCTTGTACTCATAATTAATCCTTTATCTTTACAACGTTGCAAAACAATTTTAATCTTCCTTAAATGATCGAATTTATCCCGGTTATAATCAATAATAATATCATCAATGTAAACAAAAGCAAATTGTTCTAATCCTTCTAAGTTATTATCCATAAATATTTGATAAATACTAGGGGCTTATTTCAATCCAAATGGAAGAACATTCCATTGGTAATGTTTTTGAGGTGGACAAAAAAAATGCAGTTAAATCTTTTGTATTTTCATGTAACCTAAGTTGCCAATATCTAGATTTTGCGTCTAAAGTAGTAAACCATTTATATCTAGATTTTTCAATCTTTAATTTTCTTTTTTTATATATTGAGTTGATCGGAACATATTAAATTAATTTTTACTTTGGAGAAAATTATACTTCTTGATGAAATTATATTTACATCGAAAATATCATGCATTTTAATTAAAATATGTGCTATAGTTTGAATTATGGTTATTACGTATTTTTATGAAAATCTTTTTAATAAATATGTGAAAAAATATTGAAAACTATCGCCAAGAGCGGTTTACGAGGTTGCGTGCGCCCTACTGTTGTCAGGGTCTCCGTCTTCCAGATTACTTCTATTCACTGGAGGTGTCTGCACTCTTCAACCCCACTTCCATTTTAGGACATTGATCTCTTTACGGTGAGTAATTGAAGAAAGCGAAAGATCGGTCTCTTTCAGGCGAGCAATTGAAGAAAAGAAAAGATGGGTAGGAAGTCAAATGCTGCGAAGTTTGCAGATAAAGCTGGCCTGGTAAAACCAACACTAACCTCCTCGTTCTGTTTCTTTTTTAACTTGATTACAGGGTAGATATAGTTTATATGTTCTTGTTGGCCATGTGATCACTTGTTTGATTAAAGAAAAGAACTTTTTCAACATATATAAAAACCTCATTTTATATTGTTTTTCTTGCCTGTTTTTTCTTTTGCATGTCACTCTTCCGGTTATCCTTTTGCCAAAGAACGCGTCTTTTGACTTTTGAGAAGTGAAAATAGCTAAGCATTATTGATGAAAAAGGGGGAAACTTTGAAATTGGATGTCTCCAGTTATGGGGCTCTTACTTTTCGGGTTTAGGAGAGGGGTAATGATTTGTTGAAGGCCTTTTTCTGCGTTTTAAACTTTTAAATATGAGCTTGAGGATGGTAATATAACCATGAGAATGTAACCCCGTAGTTTGTATTGCTTGCAAAACTCATGAACAATATGTTGTCTTGATTACTGCAAGTTTGGAAACTGTAAACTGATATCAAAATTTGTTTTTTCGGGAGATTGAAGCTCGATAACACAAATGCTTCTGTTAAGGGATTACAGTTGAAGCATCCAAGTAATGATAATATTTCTGAGAGCTTAGAGACCAAACTGGAAAGCTCAAATGTTACACTTGAGAAGGTGGAATCAGAGCCTAAAAGTCAAGCAAAATCAACCAAAGTTTCCTCAAGAAAGTTAGCAAAGACCACAGGGAGTGTGAGACGTTCTCAACGTCTTCTAACTGTTGTGCCTCAGGAAAGCCAGGATGTCAACTGTGTGATTAGAGAGATAACCCTTAGTGACACCGACAAAGAGGTTGAACCTACAGATGAAGAACTGCCACAGGCTAGTTTGAGTAAGGAAAACTTGGAATCAAAAGTTCACTATCTTGAACAACTTGTAGAGAGTCAACAGAAGGCGTTAGATGCATTATTGTCCAAGGCATGGAACCCACTCTCCTAATGTTGTATATCTCATGCTTCTGATTTCTATTTTCTACATCATTGATGTCATGTTTATTGATTTTGGATCAGGCAAAACTGAGACCACTGTACGGTAAAAGCTCTGGTATTGTAGATATTTCGTATAAAGGCCTTTACATAGAATCCCAAAAGAAGGTTACGTATAGCTAGTATTGTCATGTCTTGCTTATCATTTTGCTAAAAGTTCTTACCTGTCTTGGTTATCTTTATTTCTTTGTTATTTGTAGGTTGAAGATTTATTGGAGAAAAATAATCAGCTGACCAATAAGTTGGAAAATGCTCTAGGCAAACTTGAAGTTGTATGCTTTTTGACTTTCAAAACTTGATACTTTCTGCTGGTTTATGTTTTTAATTGATTGCGATCTTAATTGCTATTATCGAAAAGAGGATTTGCTTCTTCTGCATCTGAGTCTTTTTATCTTCTGCAAGCTCTAGTTGAATGCATCAGAATAACTTAATGGAACTATTTTAAAATAAGTTTAGGTGCTCCATGAGTTATTAAAATCACTTCCATTTTTTGACCAGCATCATAACTTAGCATTGTAATGGACAATTCTCCAAATTATTTCAATAACAGTCAACGCAAATCATAGAATCAACTGAAATTTTATTTCGAATAATGCAAAGATAGAATCAATTGAAATTACTATCTAATTGTCACTTTTGAAGTAGAGGTTAGGTATTAGGATTCAGACATGCATGCTTTATTAAGGTACTGTCTAGTAATTTTTGTCCACAAGAATGAGGGCATAAACAACTCCTTTGTTTTTGGCAAGTAAAGAGGAACAAACCCTTCATTTTACTTCTTTTCTGCAGTATGAGAAACAAAATACTGTATGCTTTGAAATGTTGGAGAAGTGGAAAGATATGCTTGTGCTTTCAAGTCTTACAAAAGCACATGAAGTAGCAGTTAATGCATCATCTGAAGCAATCCAAGGCGCTCTTACTGCATTGGACCCTGGCCTCCAACACAAGAATTCTGCTAAGAGAACAAGACTTTCCTCAGACACTGGAAAGCACTGATTCATGTTTGTGTTTCCAAGTTTCTCATGTTTCATGTCAAAGCTTCTATACTCTAGGTTGTCACAGAGATCGTAATGTATGTCAAGATGTGGGCATATCCGTTAGTGATATATCCCACAGGGCTGTGACCCCAAGCAGTTTTGTGAACTGTTCTGTTTTCATGTTAATCAAGCAGTTTGATGTTAGAAATGAGCCGCAAAGTAGGTGTAAAACTCCGTTCACTTAGATGTGATGTGGAAGTGGATATGCACTGGGAGCAACTTGTTATAGAGTCAATTTGTGTACTTTAGGATGTTTGAAGATGAGAGTTACATGCGGGAAATTTAGTTTTACATCAGTTGAGCTAATCTAAATAACTGGAAGCATCTCTCTCTTAATGACTATGGAATGCCTTTTCAGGCAATCGTATGCCGCTCCATTTGTCCTTAAGCCTTTAATTTAGTGGAGATGGTCTGTTTGTAAGCTTTTAAGGAAAAGGGCTTGTTTCAATTTCAGAAAGAAGAAAATAGACAGCTCTGGGATGACAACTTAACGAGCAAAGAGGGAAGAAAATTATTCCAAGCTCCAAAAGTCTCACTTGCTTATTATTTTCACACTTGCATTCAAAGACAATATACAACACCCCAAAATTGGGAGAATATACACAAATTACTTATATATAAGTCTCCAAGTCCAAATCCAAAATTGGGAGATAGCCGTGAGCTATCCCATTATATCCTGCTCGTGTAAAGTTTAGTTTGGAAGTGAAGCTGAATGCCGAGTCGGATGATTGAAGTATTCGGCAATTAGATTCTTCCGGCATCAACAACGACTGCTATTCTTTTTCAAATAACTCATCAAGATAAGTAGAGAAGCCAAATATATTTGTCTGAGGAGTTTCTGCCTCTCCCTTATTATCCGCATTATGTGCCTGTTCGGCTGTAGGACTTGGAGAAGAAAAATCTAAGCATATTCCTTGTATGATTTGCTCATATGATGCAGAGAGATCTTGAGTGGTAAGTTGGTGGTACTCCACAAGCTGGCGAAGGCACTGGTTTTCTCTTACAAGGTTTGCGTTTTCATTAGCTAACCTTGATTTTTCTGCAAGCAATGCCTCCATTTGAAGCCTCATCTGTAACAAAAACCAGTCTTGATTAACAATTCATACTGCTTGCAGGTTCTACTGCTGATTCAACAAGTTTTAACATAATTGTTCATAGATTGATTTTAACGTTCTTACTATCATATAATGAACTTTATATAAGCAACAAGCGGTTTTCCGTAATATAGAAAGAGCTTTACCATGTCATCTTCTTCAGGTCTAATGCCATCGGCAAACCCTTCTCTGAGTCTGCTGTTCTCTTCTTCAAGCAGAGCACATCTTTCTCGTACAAAACATAAATCAGATTTGATGGACTTCAATTCCCTAGCAAGTGAAGCAGCTTTTGATGCCAAGGAAATTGCAAGCTGGGAAAGACATCCAATGATTGCCAATCAGCAAACATTTAAAGCCTAATACTAATAATAATAGATGAAATTACAGTATACAAAAAGAAGAATATACAAAAAGAAGAAACCAACATTTTTGGCCGTCTTAAGCTTCCTAGCTTTGGGACTTTGGTCATTTTCCTTCTTTGGTTCATTTCCTTGATCCACACCTCCATCATCACTTGAATTAAACTTCCTTTTCAAACCTTTCTTTTTCTCTCCTTCAGGTTCCTCACGTTGTTGCTCTTCTGCATCCCCTTGTGGAGTCTCCGAACTCTTGAGGTTGCAGTGGAACATTTCACTCAATGTGGGTGGTTCTGCCAAAGTTCTAGCTCCCTGAAAATGTAAATAACCGAGGCAGAGTAAGTTCATTGAAGTTTGAATGGTCAAAATACAGTCGGATGGGAACTAATTGTCCTTGATGCAAAAATATTACAGATACGAATTTACAAGATCCAAATCTGCTCTGACTGATAAACCACGTCTTTTATCTCTTTAAAGAAGCTTGCAAATGAAAAGAAAGGAAGTGGTATCCTATTGTGCATGAAAAATTTGACCCTTAAACCACAGAAACCTAAACTTTTGATATTCTTAGCCCAATTCGACAAGTAGTAAACAAGTTTCAAAGGTTAAACTGGAGCCTGAGTTTACCTGAAGAGCGCTGCCAATATTGTTGGAGAGCTTGGAGAGTGTGTGGGCAATGGAATCAAACCCCCTAAGCAAAAGCAACGAGTCCTCTTTCATTTTCTTAGCTCTATTCGACACTTCTATGCTCTAAAAAATTTGAGAAAGAAGATTACTTTATAAAGGTCCCTACCAAACTGGACCAGAAAAATCAGAACTTGAATTGAAACTCACATCTTTATCCAGATCGCCTAGTCCTGTTGCGACCCTGTTTTGTCTATCTTCAAGCAACGCATCGACTCGGTTCCTGAGAGCGCTCCAAAAACACTTGTCCGATGATAGGTTGGCGAGAGGAGAAGAACCCATCAAGCCTGTGTCCTGCAAGCAAAAATCCAATGTAAACGACATGTAACGCAGAAAGCTTACAAATTTGTGACAGCAATAAGTGGTAAGAAGACGAAAACGTACATGACTGACGTTAGAAGGGGATGGTGAATCCGCAGAAGCTGCCATTGAAGAGGACTAGGAAGCAATAAAAGAGGAAGCAAGAGTTTTAACGGCTAGTTTTGATGATGAAATGGAAACTGATGATGGGGGATTTTAAAAGAGACGGACCGATTTGGTACAACGTTCTTAAGGCCACTTGGAGGAAGTGGTACCTTGGCTTTCTTATACACGTACTTTAGTCTTTGTCCTTTCTTTCAGATCATTAAAGTAATAGTGCTTTGGACGCGCCGGATCCAATGGTCCTGCTTTATAAAATAATAGAATAAAAGATTAAGATGTTTTTCTTTTTGTAATTTTACTCTCTTTTTTTAAATAAACATTATTTTAAATTGTACCGAATATATTATATGGTATTAAAATGTTAAAAATAATTTTTAATAAATTTTTATAGAGTTATTTAAATATAATTTATTATTAATTTTATTACATTTTTAACAATTAAACAACAATAATAACTAGTAACAATTTCACAGATACACAAGAAAGATTCAATATAATGCACTTTTACTTCTCACTAATAAAGAGATTGCTCGACTCATCCTCGTTATGACTATTTTAAGCTTAATGTTGATGGTTCATCTAAGGGGAACCCCGGTTTAGCTGACTGTGGTGGTGTAGTTCGTGATTTTACAGATAACTGGGTATGTGGTTTTGCTACACACTTGGGTGTTTGCACTTCTATGGTTGCAGAGCTTAATGGTCTTCTAGAAGGCCTTAATTGTGCTTGTGATTCCGTATGCAGGAGACTCATTGTTGAGATGGATTCGTTGAGTTGTGTTCAATTGATACGTGGTTCTCTTGTTAATCTTCGTC
>JANPWT010000009.1:22582873-22593436 GCA_024678245.1 Erythroxylum densum
AAATAAATATAACCAAATCTTTTATATAAATTATAACATAATTAAAACTAATATAAAAATAAATATTAAAACATATAAAAAAGTCAAATAATATTATATAAATCTCAAAATAATATTCGAACAAAATAATATTTAAGTTGAGCAAATAGTTTAATACATAATAAACGTGAAGATGAGTTTGTGGATATTGTGAGAATTATGTGTAAAATATAAGAACAAAATGAACTAAAAAATAAACTCATTAATTAATCTAAAAAATTTACCCTAAAAAAGTACGTAAGAAATTTTTTTTGAGAAGTTTCAAATTTGAGTTTTTTTAAAAGTTATATTTTAACTGTCAAAAAAGTTATATCTATTAAAGAATAAGTTTTTATTTTACAGTTATACACCTATTTTTAAAAAAAAGATTTTTATGATTAAAAAATTACTTATTGACCTCTAAATAAGCACTAACTCTCCTTCGACTAGGTTCAACTTCGAAAAACACAAATTTGTTGAAATAATATCTTTTTAAGTAAATAAAATAATTTCAAATTTAATTTAAATTACTTTTTAAAAATTAAATTCCATCTGACTCAAACTTTTTAGTAAAGTCAAGTTGAGGGGAATGGTGGGGATGCTTAGCGTGAGGGTGATATTAATGTTGACCACTCACCACAATGCCCAACCGAAAAAGGATTGCGGCGCCTGTCACCTCTCAAGTGTGTACACTTCTCTTTGAAGACAACGAGCGTGACTTCTAGACTAGAATCCCATTTTACCCCCCTAAGTTACTTTACTTCTTATCATAATTATGGAATTTATCTCTTAACAAATTTTAATAATTACAAATAAGTACGAATAAAATCCATAATCATTATTTTCAAAAATAAACATCGAGTAATAAATCACTAAATGCACACAATAATTTTCCAATATTTTGTGTTTTGTTTATACATTATGTGTCAAGAACAGGTGATTGAGTAAGTGTTACGTGACCATTTTATCACAACAGCTTAAGCAATTGTATGAGATCAACTTAATTGATTTTATATATTCACTAACACACCTCATCGACTAAAAACCTTTTAGACTTGAAACTTGCACAGGTTCACTCTATCTTGTACTGAATAATAGATGAGTGGTAGGATTTGAACCTACGACCACTTGATCACAAAGATTTTGATACCACGTTAAGTAACAGTTTCAGCACAAAAGCTTAAGTTGTTGTGTGAGACCGACTTAATTAATTTTATAACACTAACACATAACTTTTACTCCATCATCTGTTCCTGTGATATATGATTAAACATTCTAGCATATTTGAGCAATTTTTGCACCGTAGCTGAACCATCTAAAGTGGCTTTAAAATTTTGATATTAAATTAAAAAATTTCAATTAAACACTTTTAAATAATTCGTCTAAACAAAATATTAAGATTTCAATTATCACATTAAAATCACCGTAAATATGGGTTGGAGCACCTTGTTTTTATCATGGTATTCTAACTTCGTATCACTTAATCTTATCTATACATTTATATAGACTCTACGTAAATATGTAAATAAGGTTTAATAAAATACGATAAGAATTAGTTAAATAGAAAAAGGATTTAATCTCGATAAACTTGTGATAAATAAGTTTTGTCTTCCTCAGGTAGTACTTAATAATCATTAACAAGCTTTTCCTGATTCTCAGAACCAAAAGTGAAACCACCGATTCCTTAATTCGTAAGGTAGTGTGAATACGAGTACCTTATAGCATACATTATTGGTAAATGAAGACTTGCTCTTGTTGCAGAGATATAGCATAAATTATTGAATACACATCATTGACCACTGCCAGGGGCTTCTTAGGAACAGTTTTGGAGATTGGCTTGGTGGGTTTGCTCAGTGTATCGGCCGATGTTCCCCAGTTTCAACTGAGTTATGGGGTGTCTACTCGGGTCTCCTCTTGGCCTGAACCCTTGGCAATCGGCGTGTGGTACTGGAATTGGACTCTATTGTGGTTATCAAGCTTCTCTCTGATGGCCCGCAACGCTCACTCACTCTCAATCCTCTTGTCCGGGGGCATTAACAAGCTCCTAATCCGGAACTAGGTTGTTCTCCCTCGTTACACATACCGAGAGAATAATCGGTGTGTTGACTGACTCGCTACTCATGTGTTTAATTTGAGCCTGGAGCTCACCATTTTTGATTGAGCACTCTCTGAGTGTGCCACTCTCCTTCTCGAAAATATGGCAGGAGTTAGCCTCGCCGATGTTCTTTGTAATTTGTGATTTTACTTGTATTAAAAAAAAAAAGAAGACTTGCTCTCAACTCTCAAGCCCTGCCGCTTTTAATGAATATAAAATTTCCCGTTCTTATGGGTAGGTTTTATCATATGGCAGGTGGTGTAGGTAAGAGACAAACTAATGCAGAGGCAACGGCTAAGCCAGGCCATTGTTGATTCCAAAGCTCCGTTGCAGCCTGTTTGGTTCAAGGAATGGAATAGACAGGGAATAGAATAGCTATTCTTAAGAATAGAAAAGATAAGGAATAGAACAGAATAAGTATTACTTTGTTTGGTTTAGGAAATGGAATAGAGAAAGAATTTCTATTCCAATGTTTGGTTTGAAAATATAAACTTGGAATAAGAAAGGAATAAGTAACAAAAAGACTAAAATGTCCTTATCATTATATCATCATTATTATTATTATTATACAAAATTATTTTTATTTTTATTATTAAATTTCTTATTTTTTATTATTAATAATAATAACAATATTATTATTATTATTATTATACAAAATTATTTTTATTTTTATTATTAATTTTCTTCTTCTGTTTTATTATTATTATTATTATTATTATTATTATTATATGACAAAATTATTATTATTATTATTTTTGAAAATGATTTATAAAACAAAAAAATTCTATATTACACCGACTGAAATATCCACTATAACAATATCTTAATGAATACATTAACTAAAAATCTTTTGTTTTCAATAAAAACAGACCTAATATATAATCTTTTTGTTTTCTAATTATTTCAAATCTTTCTTTTCTCGTGAGTCTCATGATACTAAAACTAATTAATTAAGCCAATTTTTAGAATTTAAGAAATCAAGCTAATTAACTTGTAATAGTTGTACTCAATTAATGATAACTATATTATCAATGTTAAAGAATTCAAGTTATAAACTACATGTCGACACTCCAAATAGCAAATTACCGTGTTGATAACTTTGCTAACAATTCATAGGACAAACTGACAGAGATGCATAAAGACATAGGCTAACAAGAAAAGAAAAGGTGTTCCTTTGGTATGCTTGATTAAACAAATCATGATTAATAGGCAAGTATAAATAGGGGCTACAATGTGATTCTTCAATAGAAAAGATACCAATGCCTAGGTATCTTGTCTAAGAATTACATAATCTAAATTCAATCATCCATCTTCTCCGATGACTTTGAATGTTTTGTGAACTTCTGTCATCTTTGCTTGTTTTTCTCAGTAAATTTTGTGAGCCCCTGTCTAAGTGCTCCAAGATTAACCCCATTCCCAACTAGGATACTTGTTACTCCCATTTTCGAAACCTGCCAGTTTGAATATAAACATGTTGACTCAATGGCATGCACAAAAAGAATTTTAAAACAGAGGAAATGCAAAGCCATCTCATGCACGAAGCTTGGAGATATATCCAGGGGTTGTATACGATTAACTTGCAATGAAACAAACAATAGTAATGAAAAAGATGAAACAGAGAAGTAATTGTTATTTTTACCGCTTCAATATTCCTATCCTCATCATAAAAAAAGAGCATAGAGTTGAAAGGAACCCCAGTTTTTGAACGAACCCTCTGGAAATGCTCTGTTTTGTGTGTCCAACTAGAAAAGCTTTCTTGAATAATCATAGTCAATAAGTCTATAGCCTTCACATTCATTTAATTCCTTTTGCTAGTAATAAGTTCACAGCATTCAAATTCAAATGCTTGTCAATCTCCTTCTAACCTTTTTTAGATGAAACCTCACAATCTAGTGATCAATATATAACATCCATCATATTCTACACGTTCACATCTAGAACAATACAATTTACTCTACTATGATCATTGCTCATGATGGTAAAAACAAAATTTGACATGCTTTTACATTTTTAGCAACTTTTCATAAGCCACAAAACTTGTCAAAAAGCTTTAGACAAGTAAGTTGCTATAAGATTAGTAATACTATTTCCAAGCTGGCAACATGCACAAAACAAAAAGTTTGCACAATTAACATGGCTTTGAAGGCTCCCTAAATTTAGTGCCGCATCTTCAAATATGCATCAAATAAAAGGAATTCCACGAGCTATACAAAGTGATTGATTTAGTTACCGTATATTTCTCCGAGCCATTCCAATCCATGACGAGAGATACCAGATCCTGCGCAGGCAACAATTCTAAAATAATTAACAATGATCAAGAAAACCATAAAGCTATATAACTTCAAGAGTATCGCCACTGACCATCATCAACAACTTTAACATAGCAGGTCCCAAGACCCACATGGACAGACACCAGAAACAAAGAACCGTCATTTCTCTCTTCTGGGGTCAAAACGAGAAGTTAGATACGATCAAATGGACAGCAATACGGCAAAGTACCAAAAACTTGTTATGAATTGCTAAAATGAACCCAAATTTTGATAAGACCCAGAATCTAGAAAGAAGAAAAGAAAGAAAATTGAAGAGATTAACACAACAATCTAAGAATATGAGTATAGAAAAACACAAGCACACGTGAAAACGAAGAAAAAAAAGAGAAGAGCAGCAACATACCAACAATAGAAAGGCTAGAGATTGTAGTCGAGCAACACTTGGTGCAATCAATTTCTTTGCAAATTAAATGAACAAGTGAGTTGCAGTGCAGAACCAAGATAATGAAGACAAACTATAACATGCCAACATCAAGATTAAGATTTCAAGCTTCAACACATAAGGTAATCGGAAGGCAAGATACTAATAACAATTAATTATGTCGAATTGGCCTAACGACACATCACAGGATTCTCATCACGCATTGAGTTCTATAATTCTGCAATAAAAATAGATGAACATGCATCCAACAAAATCAAAAGAAACAAATATTAGGATGTTTTTAGTAAGTAGGTGGATACACGGTAAAACTTACGTAGTTCCATGGACCAGCACACAATCTTGAAATAAATGAAACCAAAAAATAAGAGAAAGAAACTGGAACTAAAGAGGGATAAAGTAAGAATGTTCAATCAGAGAAACAGCTCAGGATACTAAGCATTTACCTCAACAGTTGGAAGTTGGAGCCATACAAGAAATGCAAACTTCGCGTGATAATATATGGGAAACCTGTACAAAAAAATATATCGCGTGATAATACATGGCCTAGAATCTTGCAGTCACACCAGTGATAGTGTCGCCTTCAACGCCATTAACCTATGTTTGAACCTTAACCTAAAAAATTCATCAACCAACAAACAAGATAAGAGAAAAAATCATAAATCCATCATCTCTAACACAACCCATCCAAGAAACACGTATAAAGTCAATCACTTGATAGCAACCCATTTCAAATTACGCCCAAAAACCACAAATTTCCAATCACCTAACAAAAAGGCGTGCAATTCCAAGAACGACAAAAGGGTCAAAAACAAAAAGATTACCAAGTTGTACTCGTGATCGCAGCCAGGTAACTTGGGAGTGTCGTCAACGTACGACACGTCGATGGCAATTACGAGACCGATGAGGAACAACACATTAAAAAATGCCCCCAACTGGAGCCGACTCCAAGAATGAGTCATCATAGCCAAGACCCAAAATGGAAGGGGGGGAAAGCAAAGAAAAACAAGGAAGAAGGCAATATCGCTAAGTAAGATTGAGATTGAGGAGAAGATAGACTCAAATGATGGGAGAGAGTGATAGATATAGATAGGGGCACATAAGTTTTCTCCTTCAACCTTTAGCACCAGATCACCTGTGAAATACAGCAGATACAGATGGGGGCACAGAATAGTTGAGAGCAAGATCGAAGACGTAAAGCGGGAAGCAAAAACCAAAGAAGGAGGGGACGTTGGCTCGGCTTAGGTGAGCGTGAAGCTGAGATGAAACGTTGGTTACAACAAAAACGTCGACGTTTTTGTTGTGGCACATAATAGGTACAGGCTTAGTGGCACAGACGATCTGATGCTCTGCATTATGTGCTTTTTAAATTAAGGAAGTGTGTAGCAAACAACTGATAAGTTTTTTTTAGCTTTTTGATTAAAAGTTACCTTTTTGATCATCTTAAAAAGTTATCTATATGTTTGGTAAATGCCTTATTGGTTAGATTATTTAACCCCAATAATCCAATTTCTAAAAGCTCCATAACAGGAGCTTTTAGAGTTAGCTATTTGCCTAACGACATTATTATCCTCTACTTTTGCTCTGTGTATTTTCAAAGTTAACTTTTTTATCATACAATTATGTTATGAAGTTCAGAAAAATATAATAAAGGGGTTAATTAAACTTTTTAATCTTTATTTAATTGTATAATATTAGTTTACATTTAAAACACCATAATATTAAGTTTTTGAACATAAAGAGTCATATCAAATTAATATTTTTAGTATATAACTACTATATATCGCATCTGTTTCATACTATAATTATAGATATTTTAATTTATTTAATACTAAAGTTCATACATATTATATGAAAAATACTAATACGATATAGTTCGTTGCATCGTTCATATTAATAGAGAATTTAAGGTTGGATTATTAGCAGCAGCAACAACAACAATAGTAGTAACAGTAGTAGTAATAGCAGTAGTAGTAGTAATAGTATTATTATTATTGTTGTTGTTGTTGTTGTTGTTGTTGTTGTTGTTGTTGTTGTTATTGTTGTTGTTGTTGTTGTTGATTATTTTGTTTTTTTATTAAAGTTATAAACTTATTTTTTGTAAAATTAAATATCAAAAATCTAAATTCTTAAAAAAAATTTAGCGAAATAATAAGAAATATAATATTCATGCCCTTATAATTTTTTAAAAAAATTATGCTCTCATAAGTCATTTTACACATCAACAACTAATACTAAATAGTTAATTTTACTAAACAACTTTTTATCTGCTAGCTAAATTAGATGATTGAATCAGCTAATAGCTAAAGTAATCCGTTGTTTGCCAAACACAGCCTAAGTCATCTTCTATAATTTAATGCCTACATTACTTTTAGTCGTTTTCCAATTTCAAGCAAGTATTTCTATAATGTTGTTAGTCCATAATCGTAATCAATGCACATCATATCTTCTTTGAACATATATGTTTTTTACAATAATAATGGTTGCGTCATACACCAATTTATACATAAAACATGAAGTATAGTAAATGAACTTAAAAGGACAACAGAGTTGATGATAAACCATCTAAAGCATGCTGGAGACTTTAAGAATAAACAATTAAAAATTTGTAGTTATAACTTTTGATGAACCCTGCCAGCTCATGACTCAAACCACTCTCTCACATACAGCTTAGCGATTAACTGTTAATTGTGACAACTCCAACTACTACCAGTTCTTCCCATTTGGAAGATGAACACAAGAGCAATGCATCACCTTTCACTCAATTAGCTTCTTTCCACATCCACTCTTCTTTCATTTCACTTAAGTACCTACATTTATTTTTGTTACCTAGCTCCCACCTCTGCTCATCTTTTCACTTCATTTCACTACCTCCATTCAGCTTCTTTCCTTCGTTTCACCTAAAATTATCTTTTCTTTTCGCTAAACTTTCTACTTTAGATCTGGGTTTTGTTTCACAATTCCTCATATCTAGGTTTACTTTTCCTCTCTTTTAATGACATTTGTCTTTCCTGCACCTACTTTCGATCTCCTTTCCTTCCCCCCTTTCATAATTATGGATATTGTCTTCTGTACCAACTACCTAGGTCCTCTTATTTTTGCTAAACTGAGTCTCCTAATCTCCAGACATATCTGTTAATCATTTTTCCTCCACTTTCATCCTTTGCCCTCAAATGGTGTAGAAGGCTCCTCTCTTCCTCCTTAAGTTGCCCCTGCAATTCATCACAAGTTAGGAAAAGTTGGACATAAGTTATAAGGGAGGCGCAGGACTATACCTTGCATTATTGCCCTCCTAAGGAGGAGGATGGTTGATTGTTGGTTTCCCTTGACTTGGATTTCTTCCAGCTAGTGCAAAAAATTGGGAAGCATCATTTGTTGGCTTCTTTTGGGATAGAAGACCTACATTTTTAGTTATTCAAAAATGGGCACAATCTATATGAAAAAATAGAGGCTTACATAAAGTGCTTATAGTAGAAGATAACATGTATCTATTTACTTCTCATCTAAAGATCCAACTATGAAAATG
Source organism: Erythroxylum densum (assembly GCA_024678245.1). Lineage (NCBI taxonomy): Eukaryota > Viridiplantae > Streptophyta > Magnoliopsida > Malpighiales > Erythroxylaceae > Erythroxylum > Erythroxylum densum. The sequence goes on from JANPWT010000009.1 coordinate 22,591,222, forward strand.
GTGGAGGAGGGTCCTTGGCACATCCAGAATCAACATTTATTTTTATATTTATGGAGACCAGGGATCCAAGTTCATTCCATTAAACATCAAATTGTTCCCTTACGGGTACATATGTACAATGTCCTATTTGAATATTGGACTACCAAAAGCTTTAGCATGATAGCAAGCTACCCTTGGCATGCCTCTTTGTATGGATGAAAACACGACACAAAGGAAAATAGTTGGATATGCAAGGTTGTGTATTAAAATGGAATTAATCCAAAATCTTCTAAATAGTAATTCAATTATGCAATTAGGAGCAAATGGCTCTTTGTTTAAAGATAATGTCTATATTAACCAAAGGAAGCCTTCTTTGAAAGCTCAAGGGAAACAATGGATACCTACGGGTAAGAAGTTTCTAAGAGGAGATTATGAGGAGCTTATGGGATTGGATGCACAAACAAATTAGAAGAATATTCTAAAGGATCCTCTCAAGAGATTGTGTAAGAGGTACCCTTGAGTAACGCACAGTGGGTTGCTTCTCTCATTGCAGATCCTAAGCCTCAGATGGAAATTCCAACTAAGAATGGGGAAAGGATAAAGGCCTCAAAACATTAAACTCCCCTTCCATACAAAACTAAAGTGGATCTCTAGACACTTCCTCATCATCTGTAATGGGAGACGATATGGGTACTTCTCTAGAGATAGTTATAACAAGAAGAGCAAGTAGGAGAAAAAAGAAAGGCTCCAAATCTACTACTTTTTCTTAATGACTTGGTTTACATAGAATGTCCTAAAATGCTTTTAGCTTTGAGGGATTTTGTCTATCAAGAAAAGCCTTGTTTAATTGCTATTTTGGAAACCAAGATTGGGGTAGATAATATTATGTAGCTGAACAAATTGGGTTGGAATTCATTACTAATTGTTTTAGGAAGAATCATTATTGGTTTTAATCTTGAATTTTTGGAAGTCAATGTCTTGGAATATTTACCCAAAACTAATACCCAAATAGGCAAATATTAACATTAACTACAACTAAATTATTATTAATTTCCAATTGCATAATGTTATACTTAACTAATTATTTACCTAAAATCAATATCCAAATATTAAAAATAAAATATCATTTCACAAATATTAAAAATATGTCAATTAATGATTTAAGTTTTTACAATTTTACAAATTTAATATTATCAGTTTAAATTTAACATTTAAGTTACTTCAAGTTTCAAGTTCAACTTTCATTTTTCATAATTAACATTAACAAGGTCGTGCATAATGCATTTCATTCATCTAAAAACTTATCATAAATATAAACATAAACCAATCTTTATAACCAATACATTATTCACCGTGAGTGACTCACTCATTCAATTCAACTTCATTTCCATTTCCAAATGACAATACTGTTATCATTCAACATTTCAACTCCAATGAATCCAACCCACGCAAATCAGAAAACCAATACATCATTCACCGCGAGTGACTCACTCATTCAATTCAACTCTATTTCTATTTCCAAATGACAATATCCAACCAGATACACGCAAATTGCAAATCATAAAACCAAGTTCCAACTTCCAACTTCCAACCAATTCACAAATTTAACATCTAATTGAACATAATAAATAATACAATTAAGATTTAAGCAAGACAAATTGGAAAACTAAAAAAACACTCCAAAAAATTCACTAACTTCGGGTCTTCAAGTCTTTGGGTCGGGTCACGGACTGACGAGTCAGAGGCTTCAGGTCTGGGCGACCTGCGATTGTGAGGTTGCGACCATCTCTCCTCCTTCAGACGTTCAGTTGCGACGATGTGGTGCACTGGTCCCTATGGAGGAAGGTTAAAGACGATGGCGTCTTAGAGGGACGTGAAGGGAGGAGTCGATGGAGAATCACTGTCCTCTGATGTTGGTGTGGATCGGGGAGGATGAGGGAAGCACAGCATCGTCGAACCAGTCACTAGTATCGTTGGAGATGAAGAGGAGAATGAGAGAGAGAGAAACAGCGGTGGTAGTGAATGAAGACATAAGAGTCGGTGAGAGAGAGAAAAAATGAGAAGGAAAGTTTAGTGGAGACAGAGGGGGTCATTTAGAGGACGATCGATAGTTGGAGAGGATGATGAGGGCCAATGAGTGAGTGAGAGAGAGAGAGAGAGTGATAAACAGAGGAAGGAGAAGGAGAAGGTTCAAGAGAGGGCTGAGAAGTCACAGGTGTCTTGGGGGGGGGGGGGG
>JANPWT010000009.1:22616500-22634936 GCA_024678245.1 Erythroxylum densum
ATGCATGCCAAAATACTTATGCACAATTTAAGCAAATATTTAATAAGCAAATAACAAACATAATTCGTACTAAATTCTTTTAATATTCTAACCCCTAATTTGGGGCGTTACACATACTCCGTTGGTCATTGCAGTTGACTCATTCCAGTCTTTATAATCCTCATTTTGAACCTACACGAGGCAAATCCACCATGCTAAACATATAGCTAGTGAATAATAACTAATCTATATATAAAGTGATAACTCATCATACTGAATCATATAATAGCGTAAGCATGCATTAACAGATTGTTTAAACAATAAATCAGACATAATGCATTTTAGAACAGATTTTATAGTTAACAAAATTGAATATCCCAAGAGGGTATAAATCTTGCAGAATCAAAACACAATTTTGTTTATGTCAAAATTAAACATATATCAGAACACAAAATCAGATGACTGCTAAGCCATTTAAAAAAAGCAGGTAACGAAACTTATACAGGAGAGACCAAAGTCTCGACACCGAAGTGTCACAGGAGAGACCGAAGTCTCGACACTAAAGTGTTACAGGAGCAGCTGCAGACCCTTCTAGACATGCCTATTTACCAACAACTAGGACTCAACAGTTGTAAAAGAAAGTCATTTTAGACATTTCTTGTGCAAAGCAAGTAGTCAATCATATTCATAAGCAAGTAGCACTTCCAATGATATAATCATGCATCAAACGTTTTGGACAATCATTATCCGAAATTCAGAACACAATTAGCATAAATCAATTTCAACAAGCAGAACAAAGTAAGGTATGACCATCTAAGATTACTCACAAAAGCTCCGTTATTGCTTATTGCCTAGAAGTCTCGACAATATCTAGAAGTGGTCGCTCTATGCGTTCCTCTATAACATTTAACACATATACAAATCACTATTGTGCATGATTAAAAATTCATTTATATATACTGAATATGTATGATGCATGTTCATGACAAATTCTCAGTTATATGTTCTTACTAAATTGATGTAAGCATCAATTGTACTTCAAAAGTTTCAAAATTCACACATTCAATTACTATTCCAGCTTTTGCTGGAAACACCTCATTCGGGTCAACTTTGTATAATCAATAAGATCAAAAAAAGATGTATTTATATGACACTCTCTTCTAGACAACTGTTGCTCTATTTCTTAAGTTTCTAATAATACTAAGATCATATAATTTGTTTTATTATGCAATGATTTATGCTCTAAATATCACAGACTGTGTACATTTGAAAATTTGACTAATGCATAATCACGCCTTCAAGTTGTACATCTCATAACTCTCAATTATAATATCCAAAAATTACAAAATTTATACCAATTTAAAGCTAAGAGAATAAGCTACAACTTTGGTGAAGACACCTTAGTCTAATTCGGCTTACATCAATACAGTTTATTCAATTACCACAGGATATGATTTCTGTCCTTGGTAGTGCTATAGCCTAAGCCAATACTCAATTTCATGCCAATTTTGAAAGTCTTAAAGATAGAATTAAAATTCGACTTCTTCAAGAAAGCTATAGACTTATGTCTCAAGTTTAATTTGAATTAAGAATCAACTCATTTAAAAACCTACAGATCACGATATAATCACAATACCGAAGCATGTTTAATTAAAATTCTCCAGTTCATAACATTCTAGCACATTTCCTCACTTTCATCCAATCAATCCTTTTCAAAACAATTCAGAAAGCTACCAATTTTTATTAAGAGGTAGAACAATGTGTTAGGAATCTATTGGTTCAAGTCTTATGTCATTTGGTGGTCGAATGACATAGTTGTGGCTAAAAGAATCAACACAGTTTGGTTTTGGAAAAACCTTCGGCTGCAACTACTCTTCTCTTCTCTCTCTAAAACGTAGGTTTCTTCCTTCATCACTGAAGCTGCAGACTTTTTCACTCTTCTTCCTATTGATTTATTAATTCTACTCCATTTCTAACTTATATTTTCTATATTTCTACTCTCATTCCAACTCACCTTACTCTAAAACAACTCAAAATGCAAGATTAAGTACAAGTACCAAAATCAGAAAATTTTCACCACTATTCATCATCTTCAACATTTGTTTACCACATTTTTTGCACTTAACACTTTACTACTTTCTCAGTTTATTCATTCTGTACATAACTAAAAGCACCCTTATATTCACTTCCATATCATCTCAACTCATTCTCAAACCAATTTGTTTTTCATAAAATCAATCATAAACCTATTAATTTTTTCGAGATTTTTCTTAAATAAATTTCGGGTCTAATTTGCATGACCATTTTGACCTCAACAATGGAATATTTAGGCAACATCTTCTACTAATCAAATCTTCCTCAATGTCTTAAAAGTCTAATGACACCAATATCATGCATTTTAGTTCAGTATTCTGCAAGTTATAATCAAAATTCTGCAGACCGTTTTCATACCTCGATAGAACACCAATTTTAATTTCAAGGCAAATTTCTATACTCATAAAGACATATTTCGAATTCAATTCTTTCATGAAAAATATAGTTCTATGTCTCTAGTTTACTCTAAATCAAACTCCATGCAATTTGGATACTCAAAGGTCAAGTTATGCCCTAAATACAGATGTATGTTCAGTAAAATACTGAATATAACATATTCCAATGACTATAACCTTACATCTTGGTAATCATATCACCGAATTTACTTATTCTTTCACCACCCACACATGCATCAACACCATTTACGCATACAACAATCCATAAGGATTAGGATATCTGGCTTGTGGGTACACACAAGCTCCTTAACACTACATGCAAAATTGGTCTACCTACCCCGCGACAGTTCCACGTAAGAATATTAAACTTCTTAATCATTAAGATAGTCATATATGAATAAAAAATAATCCACAACGAAGCTTACATCAAAGAATCTGGCATTACATCCATATCACTCTCATGTCGAGAGCATTTTATCAAAGTTTCATCACTATCCATTTGAGACTAGAGCACCACCCTTGTATATCCCGTGCTAGAAGAAGGTCCATTTGAAGGAGGGTCAGGTGGTCGTGCCCTTAAAAGAATTTGGTGTTGGTCGGGGGGTGGGTGGGGGGTAATGGAGATTGGCCATGGAGATATTTTGTCCTTGTGGGAGGGGGCAGAAAGAAAAGCTTGTTGAAAGGAGGCAGCTGTATCCCTAACCACGTCCTCAGGAGGAGACTGCTAGGACATAGACACGTTAGTAGTATTTGGTGGAAGAGTTGCAGCAGAGACAACACTACTTTGCGCAGGATTTTTACCTTGTGGAATTTGGACCCTTAGAGTAGCATTTTCTTCACTTAAGTTAAACCCAGTCTGCAACATATTGGACCCAGGCTCAGGTCTATGTGGTTTAACAGAAGTAGTGGTTTTACTAGCCTGCCTTTTCTGCTTGGGCCCATGAAAAGGACCAACCCTAAAATTCAATGACTCCCCCCTATCACCATCCTATTTTGCAATCGTCATTAATGCAGCGTCATTATACTCTGCACAGTTTAAAGAGGCATAGCAATTAGCATTAATTGTTGATTGTCCACCCGATGAATCAGCACCCTGTTTATGCTTAGGACTACGCCTTGATTTTTTCTCAACCATCATTCACGAACCAAATCCCACCGTCTCTCCTCTACGCTTGCCACTGCCCAAGGCTGAGCCCACCTGCTTACCTATACTCTCGCCCCTTCCCAAAGCAAAGTCATGGCCACAATTCTGTTGCAAGGTATCCACCCCATCCTCGCCTGCCAGATCTCCTGGTTTAACATTGCCAGCGAAGGCGTAATAACTACTGAACATGAACTCACCTGATGCCCATACTTGCCACATTTGAAACAGATGGTGTGAGGCCCTCATACTCCACATGATATATGGAACCGTCCAATTCCACCTGACCAACTAATGGCTTACCAAGATCAATCTCAACACACACTATAGCGAACTTTCCCCGATTTGCGAGGGTGATGTTCCTGTCGACTTTAATTGGATGGCCAAGGCTAGAAGCTAAGGCAAGAAGCAAATCCTCATCATAGTATTGGACAGAGATTTCTGAAAATTACGCCCAAACCAAAGTTGAATCGACCTTAGCCCTGATCGTCGAGAAATCTAACGTCCAAGGACGAACTGCCAAGTAATTATCAAAAATTAGCCACGACCCACCACTAAGGACATTATCAAATTCGTTTTTATAATCAAACTTCACAAGAAGTAGTCATGGCCAGGATCCAGGATATCAAAACCCCTGATTGGTTTCCACAACTACTCAACTTTCGAGTAAAGAACTCGGAAAGAGATGGGTTTGTCAAGCAGTTTGACAACAACCACTTGTCTCTATGGACCCTCAAGTTTAGTCATGTAAGCACGATCAACAGTAAACACGGGTGAATAAACGATTACCGTCTTTAAACTCTCTTTTCACTATGCTGGTGGCAATAAGGTCCACCAGAGTGCGATCATGGGCAACATACGTGGCCTCTTTCGATTTCTCACCGTTGAACACTTTATCCCTCCACGTTCTTATAGGGATAGGCCACAACCCACCGGACGAAGAGTTATCTGGAGGTTTTTCTGGATGTCTCGTCCTTTTGGGAAGACGAAAATCAAACGGGAGCGACAATGATGCAATTCTAGTACTTTAGATTAAGACCAGGGCTTTCTTTATACCTGATCCTAAAAGAACTTAAAATGGTAAAAGTAATCATGATTATGACATAATCCTTTAATTGATAAACCAACGCTTGATAATCTGAATAACTCAATATTGCTTAAGAAAACCTCTTTCTACTATAAAATCATTTGAATATAACCAAGTAATATTAATTGGCAGTCGTACTCATCAGGCGATGTGGACAAAGAACATAAAAAATAGTTATTCATCGTTGCTAGTTTTTGATATTTCATTGATTTTTTTTATCAATTACAGTAGAACACAAGAAGTTCAAACATTTGCAATTTTTGTATAATTCGAATTCAAGATCTAATGCTTAGAGAGAATTGAAAACGTATGTCGCAATATCATACTAAATAGGTTTTGAAAAACATTTAGGGCATAAGTCTAACAAACAAGAGTTCAGGTTACATCTTCTCCTATCTTATTTTGAAAGCATTGAAAACTAACTCTATAGATTGTGAATAAGGGAGGGCGATCTTATCTTGGCGGTGTGATTTATTAATCTAACAAAATAAGCAAAACAAAACACAAATGACGTAAGCACAGTGTCATTGTTTGATTCCTTAACTTCCACACAAGTAACTAACATTTGTATTCTAAATTCGAAATTTTATACTCAAATTTAGTAAAATTAAGACATAACGGGTGATTTTTATACTCAAAGTTGCAGTCTTTACGTGAAATTTGAAGGGATGGGAAAATGCTTTCTAAAAATAGAATTAATGTTTGAATAAAAGATACAAATTTTGAAATTTAATAAAAGATACAAAAAAATTCTGTAATTTAATTTATTAAAAAAAAGTATAAATTAATATTTTAAAACTACGTCTCCCTATAATTAGATTATTAGTTTTCCATCCGACATGTTTTAGAATTTTTTAAAAATAATTAGGTAACATAAAAATGCGTCCTTAGTTTCTAATTCGATGAAAATAAGGGAACAGATAATTAGCTGCTACCTTATTATATCTCACTGAGTGTCATACAAATATGTAAACAAAATTAAACAATACAAACGCTTAAGCAAAGCAATAAGAAGACAAGAATCCAAAGACGTTGACGTGGCATACTTAGTAATTAAACAGTGGCGGTGAGTTGGTGACCAATGCTGTCCTTTTTTAATAGTTTTTACTGTTGGGAACAGAATTCTCGCTTTTCCTTTTGCACGCTCAAAGGCACACAAAGTCATCTGTTGGAGGAAGGATTGGATTAGCCCATAGAGGTCTAAAGTAAAGCTCTTTCCGGGAAGAGACATGGCATAGACAAGATCACAAGAGAGGTTGACAAATCTGCATAAATGTAAGAATTTGTTTTTCTTTTTTGTCTCTATTCATTGTTCAGTTGTATGTTCTTTTGGCGCCTGAATTTCCTGTAGCGACCACGGCTCCTAAGAGATAGGTATTCGACAATTCTGTAAGTTCTTTGCATTTCTGATTTTTCCCAGTTCTTGTTGGTATGTTGTTACGGTGTTTGTGGTTGGATCTCTTGTTTAAAGAACTGGGCTGGGATTAATGGTTGTGCTGTTCTTGTTTCTTGGCTTTGTTTGATTTGAATGCTGTTGCTTCTTTTCTTGCGTTTCCTCTGATGGGTCAATATAATTGGCTACTGTAATTAGAGTTTCGGTCTAAAGTTGTTAACCTCACCTCCAGCAAATTTAGAAAAGTGAATTTTGCCTGGTGAAACGATGGGGGACTTGCTTGCAAATTTTTATAGTTAACGAGTCTTCAAGGAAAACGGCATTCATCTTAGTTGATGTTTCAAGTGTTCAACTAGACCGACCAGTTGTTTCTGCATACCTTCTTGTTGAAGTGCATTTCTGTTGCCTGGTTTAACTATGTCTAACAGTCTGTAAATCCAAAGAAAAACACTAAATGTTGGCTGTTTCATGTCAGCCTCCCTGTACTTAGGCAATTGCAGAAATTTTACAAGGCCCTCTATCGTATTCTTAATTTTAGTCAAGTCTGTCAGCTTCTTTGGAAAAATGTAAAGGTAGCATTCTCATTGAAGGATTATCATTGTCATGAAAACATTTACTACTTTAAATTAACAACTGTTATAAATGGAGTTCATCTAAGGCCTACTATTAGCTTTATATCTTAAGATTCTTATTTATTAATCAAGTTTTATTTTCCTCTACCACTTGCAGTCTGCCTGCTAAATGTGATTCATTAGGCGGTTCATGATGATATAAGCTTTTACATTGCAGCTTGGATATGGGAAGTCTGACTGTTGATAATGGGAATATATATCCAGAAGTATACCGAAGGTTGGGATTTAAGGAATTAAAGAAAGGAGCTTCAAGGACACCACGGGTGTTAACACTTCTGTCTTCTATTCTTGAGAAAGCTGTTGAGAAGAATGAGAAGCTACGAGAGACGAGTGAAACTAAAGATGTTACAGTCTTCCATGCATTAAGAGCTCCCGCAATAAGCATCTGGCAGTACATTGATCGCATCTTCAAGTACTCTTACTGCAGTCCTGCATGCTTTGTTATTGCACACATATATATGGATAGATTTTTAGAACAAACCTGTGTTCGTCTCACTGCCCTTAATGTTCACCGGCTCCTAATTACTAGTGTAATGTTAGCAGCAAAGTTTAATGATGATGCGTAAGTACCAACTTCCAACTCCCACAAGTCGTACATATTGATCTGGCTTACTCCTGTATGGTTTTAATGATCCAATGCTCATTTGTGGCAGGTTCTTCAACAATGCCTATTATGCGAAAGTAGGAGGGATAACTACAACCGAATTAAACAGGCTGGAAATGAAGTTTTTGTTCACATTAGATTTCAGACTTCAAGTAAATCTCAACACATTTGGAGCATATTGTTATCAACTGGAAAAAGAAACCTCTGAAGCGCTTGAGGTTGAAAGACTAATCAAGGCCTGTAGAACTGAGGAAAGTTGGTCAAACAACGATGATTCAACTGCTTGTGCCCCAACTGTTGCAAGATGACGACAGAAAATCATCTCAACATTGATTGTCGTCCCCCATTCTTTTTGTCAGGGTTAGATAGGAATTCTTGTATTGATTTTAGATGAAGGCAATTTCGTTCAAGTACTCGAGTATGATAGCGTTATGTACCATATTAGATTTTCAAACATATCAATACTTTGTAACATCCGAATTTGGTTATATGGTTTTCTTTTTTGCCTGCCCACACCACTGCTTGCAATTTTCTTTGTCATGAGAGTATGCAAAGATTGAGCAACTGAATGGTTATAAAATTTTCTTTCCTAGTCCCCGACTTTCCTTCAGGTTTAGGTAATTACGTGTCCTGCTATTTCTTTCCTACTTGTTCCAAAACACTTGGATTTCGTTCTGACCAACTTGAGTATTCCTGCTTCTACATTGTATGACCATGCAGATACATTCTTCTAGACAACAGCTGTTCCTTATCTTATGTGAGAAACACCAGTAAATTTAGATAGGACTCGAGCATAAACATGAAGTACAAAGCAGCATATCCAAGGATACGGCCAAGAATTAATACGAGGCCGTCCTATCCACTTATTCAACCTCTGAATCATTTGCCCTTTGCCTGTACATGGCCTAAATTGTAAGCATTTGCCTATACATTGCAAGCATTTTTCAACTTCCATGGGGAGGCAAATGTGATATTTGACAACCTGAACTTAGTTGTAGTACGTCACTTACCGGTAGTGTAATGCTATGTTTCACTGTGGAGCTATATAATCCCAACATCTTTAGTGCTCATACAGATTTCCCATGGACACCATGAGCTTCTTCATCAGAAGTTCAATTTGAAGCTTTCTTGCTCCTGCCATACAGCACCCTAAAGTCCATGAAATCTGAGTTGAGGTCTTAATGGCCTTCAGCACTCAAAGTTTAGTAGCCTAAGGATACCCTGAGAAATCCAACGAATCACAGAAAAGCTGGCAACAGCATCACCTGGGAGGCCTCTCCAATGCTACCCAACCAAACTTTCCTTTTCGAAAATCAGACAAGATGCGGAAAGCTGCTTGATGATTATCTCCATTGAACAAGTGAACTGCAAGCTTATGGATAAATCTGCATTTATGAAATACAAACCAAATTCACTTTGGGGCTATGAACTGACTCAGCTTCATAAATCCCAAGAAAAGATTCAGAGAGTATGATTCTCATTGTTTGAGCATAACTAGATGGAATATAACCTCATCTTGAAAGACAAATCAACTAGCAAATAATAGGGAGAAGATAAGGAAGGTTGAGAGAAAATGTGAGAGGTCAGATCTCCATTTTCCCATACTTTCCCAGTCAAGTTTCCAACATCAATTTAGGGTATTAAATCAATTCCCAAGAAGATAAAAAGATAATAAGAAAGGGAAAAGAAGATGAAGCAACAACAGAATGCATTAATACATACGTTGCACCACAGTGCCCCTCCACATCAATCTTGTAGCGACTCTGAAGAGCTTTTACACCTGGCAAGGACCAAAATCAAAATAATTCAGGCAGTTAAAATCACAAGCAATAATCTCAAGAATTAAATCTACATACCCACTGCTGGAAGCCGATTTAGCATTTGTACAAGAATTGTGGCAACATCAATGACATTATAGGATCTTTCTCCAATGTCATCACAAATAGCCAGTTTTATAGCAGCTGTTTGATCGCTAATCCGCATTGGGAGTATTCCTGGGGAGTCTAACAACTCGAGGTCTTTCCCAAATTGAACCCATCTTTTTCGAGTAAAGGAAAATGCAATAGAAGTAAAATGTGTAAGTATGACCAAAAATTGTTAAATTGCCTGAATAAAAGGTCTTTTCCAAGATGCAAAGAAGAAACAACCAAAACAAAGTGTTTACTTTAATTCTCGTGTGACTCCAGGCCTCGGGGCTGCTGGACACATTCGACGCTTTAGCAAGCGATTAATCAAAGACGATTTCCCAACATTTGGATACCCAACAATCCCAGCTCGAACCTGAACAATAATGAAAATGGCTCATCACATATGCTGCTGGTCCTTTATCAGGCATCAGAAGTTAGTTTTAACAGGTACTGGTCAAGTAGAAACAGATAATCATAATGAAAAAGAGTTATGCCACTTGCTGATAATCACTGTTGACAACATGAAAGTAGGGCCTGTTTCATATGCAAGTACTTTCAAGAATGGAAGTCTCGATAGTCTTACCAATTATGAATCTCAAATCTTCATGTGAAATCATGCTAATCTAATTGACGTAATAAACTCAATAACTTAGATGACTTACTCACGATTAGCACAATTTAAAAATGCAATGCACAATGGTTTCTAATGTTGAAAATCAGTTCCAGGTTATCTCATACTACAATAGCCCAAAAATACTGTTCCTGTGACAGTGGGAAGCGAAGAGAAATAACTATAAACAGAACACAAGCACAAAAATAAGTCAGAGCATGTAACATGTCACAACATTACAACTTATTAAAGCGAAAAGGCTAAATTGGCTTTGTTAATCATGAGAAACCTACAGGACGGGGAAGGAGTCCCTTGGCTCTACGTTTGCTGTTAACACTTGCCCCTAACGCCTTTGCAAATCTGCCCAGCTTCATGGTACCCTGAGAATTAGACTTTTTAAGTATCACACCACACTCTGGAATCTAAAATTCGTAGAAGTTGAAAGCAGGTTTTTTCTTCAAATACCATCCCAAGTTTCCCATTGGAAAATACAACTTTCACTCCTTGCCTTGTGAAGTAACTGGCCCAGGAATTACGATCTACCTTGGATATCATATCTTCTCTATTCAACACTAAAATCCTTTTCCTATTCCCAAGCCAGGAGTCCATCTGCAAAAGTTAAGGACATAGAACATTTGAAGCTGAGACCATAAATGTTGAACTCATATTTAACTAGACCACAATTAAGAATCTTTCGAAACCAGATGCAACAAAGTTCACACCAAAGCATACCACGAGAAACCCAAATAGTTTAAACAATTAGTTAAACGAGAGTTGACTACCATTGCTTCTCAGGCAAACCATCTAGAAAGTAGGAAGAACATCACATGCATAGAGGGTGTAATTCCAACACATAAGAATGCAAAGTAAACGAAAGCCACATAAAATGCAAATTCAACATGCTTCTTTTTTTCTTTGTAAATACCAGGTCATTCACATTAAAACAAACCTGAGGATGAGTAGTGGAAAGAGGAATTCTGGCATCCCGAACCTCTATCACAACATCCATCAACTTAAGCTGCTCCTTAAGCTCCCTTTCTGATTTTGCAATATGTCCAGGGTACCACTGCACAATTCCAGCACCCAACAACAATATAAACTAAGTCATTCAATGACCACGGTAAAGCGCTAATTGTTTTCATTCAGTGACCACCAGTAATAGAAAAAATCGTTAAAATCAAACCGTGAATTGCACCTGAACAGGCCGGAGTTCCTTAGTCCAATAATAAAGGTCAGAATCAAGATCAACCCAATCAAAATCACCTCCGCAACCATCAAGGGCAATGTCCAAATTGGCATTTCCATTCTCATATAAACTTGGAGTTCTCCTACCAACAAGCTGCCACAATTCCCTCCAGCAAATTACATTATCTGTTTCATTTCTGAGCTTACAAGTTCAATTATGACAGAATCCCAAGTTCATTTGTCACGCTAAGAACGGAGACAAGTAGAATAGCTATGATAGTAGCACTACAACTTAACGGACAATAAGAGGGTACCATCTTAAAATGGAAAACCAAAACAAGAAAAAACCAAACATAAAAATGGAAAAGCAGTCAATAGAACGGAAAAAAGTTGCAGTCTCTACAATCTTCCCGCTCATTTGCATCTTTCCCGTTAGAAAAAAACAGAGTTACAAGTAAGGGACTTTGCTTCTTGCCTGTATTACGGGAGGTGGGGACGATACACAAGACTTAACTTTAAAACAAGTATTCCGTGACAAGTGCTCCTGATTTCCGCAGAAATGAAGGTTTTGAACCCAAGTTGTGGAAACGGAAGGCCATTGCCCCAAGAGTACGACACCCATGTCCAGGCTAAGCTACGGCAGGAACTGAAGAAATCTGAAGGATAAGATGGTACGAACTAGTAACAAGCGTCTGATGTTCTGTTCAGTTGATGTTCTGTTCAGTTTTCACGAGCTAAAACTCTCAGATCCATTATTGGGCCCAAAACGTTTTGAGGTCAGGTTTTGTTATCCCTTTTGGGCTTTCAAGAAGTTAATGCTTTTTAAAATTGAAAACACCTGAGTACAGTGTAATTTTGAGATTAAAATTAATATTATGTTTCAAATTTCAACTCGTATAATCATTTTTAAAGAACCAAAACATCTGTCTCATTTATCCAACATCAACTCTGTTTCACTAAAATTTATAACTGTGCATGAATAGAATAGAATTGGTGTTGGATAAATGGAATAGAAGGTTTGGAGCTGATTTTTTAAGAATAAGGTACTAACTTTAGAAAACGTTAAACTAATAAGAATTTCGATTCACCTATTTATATTTAGCCCTGCTTTGTGCTTGGATCGTGAAGTATACTGGTGGCTGTGGACTAAGCTAGTTAGTAGTGTGATGAGAGAGTTGGAACGTGGAAGACATCCTTTGGACCAGCGGCCATGTGAAAACAAAAAGAAAATAAAAGATGCCAAGTACTAGTAGCAGCTGTCAGTCAGGTCAGGACAGGACAGGAGGTGAATGCAATTTTCACAAGTATTATAATCAAAATGGCCAGAGAAACTTCCCATGGCCTTCAGTTCGGCTTCCCCGTACAAGGCCCTTGTCGTAGTAGTAGTCCTCCCTCTTTACTCTCCGCGTCAGTGAGTACAATCCTTTCGCTGGATTCTTCCCTTTCTGTGTCCCTCTACCATACACATAAATGACAAAAATGTCAATCAATTGTTCATTCGCTAGGTTAGGTGTTTGTCTTGATAATATAATATAATACTCCTGAGTCCTGCCAAAGCCTTCACCACGTACACCTTCAAGCACATATAAACTCTACACTACAAAAAGCGTGCCACGTGACTATGTAGTACTTCCTGTTCTTGGATGTTGAATGCTCGCCGTGCTACGGTGAACTACGATACACACATCTGTTAGTCGCCAATTTTATAAAATAACATGCGATCCACCCACCTGATACAAAATCTGCTGCAAAGTACACTTATCTTAAAATCTCTCAAGTTCTCATTTTACAAGAAAAAAAAATATCTCAAGTCCACCAAATCTCTTTTTAATCCGCTTTTTGAGGTTTTGAGCCAATTAGTAATACAGAAATCCCAATGGTAACCATAGATAGAAGTTCGTGTCCATTATGATTCTACTGCTTATACTTTATGACGGGTATCCCTTAAAATCTGTTTAGAAGTAGAGCAATCAGGAAACTACAGGCCAAATTACCTTGACATCGAACATATTGACTTTTTGATATCCTAGAACCAAAATATATATAATGCGGCTGCCTGCATGTGTGCCAAGCGTATGCCATGTAATGAACCTTGAATTTTGCTGAAATTGATATCCTATCATGTTATTCAGCACCGGACTATCTTCTTCCTAGAATCCCCTTCAGCAATCTCAAGATCCCATGAACACATTGTGGCATTCACGCTTATTTCTTTCCCAAGAACACGACCGTGACTTCTTGTTGGGTTTCTAATTAGCTTCAGTAATCAAAAAGGATCTGCTACTTTCTCTTGCTCTTGTCACTGTAGCCCGTGTCATACACTTGTTAACTTTGTAGGAGTATCTGTCTTAATTTCTACTGTAATTACTTATAACCATTTTCGATTAGTAAAGGTTTTCCAATTAACATCGTAGGCAAATTAAGATTCCTTGGACATATCAATGGAAGCAAGTTAAGGAGAAAAAAGGAATAAGTTCTATACAAATTTTATAATAGAAGCTGGTACATCCTGGAAAGGAACAAAGTAATGGTTTGTACTTGTTTTTACCCAAAAGATGCCAAAATCTACTGAAAACAAATGGATAGAATGGCTGTTAAAACTTAAAAGACCTTCGATGGAACGATATATAGAAGCAACCAACTTGTGGTTTTCAGTGTCTTTTGCTTCCCTTTCTTTTTGTTCCAAAACTTATTGTCAGGGAATCTCGTGACAGACTAGCCATGCACTGATTCTGCTAGCATTGTTAAGGTATTCACCTTCCTAATACAAACAAAACCCCATAAACACTGAAATATTTTTGGACCAAGAGCTTCACTGCATATACATATTATAGGAAAGCTAATTACCCACACAGCATCAATGTCTCTATGTTAACTAGCTATACTCACCACTGTCCATGTGTGTAAGTAACTTTCTATTCAGAACCACTGATGGTATCCTCTGGAGAATATATTTATATGGCTTTGATTTTCTCATAACAGTAGCCACTAGACATGAAGTAAATGTAAAGAATCGGATGGGTACGTACCTCCTCACTTTATGACGAGGTGCGATTTGATGACATGAAACAGATTACTCAAGACAAGATCAAGGAGACAAGATCTTATCAGAATCTAATATTTATTTATACACGTATTTCTACGTTGAAGAGGGAATATAACACGTGTTCACAAGATCCATGGACACGGCAAGATGGGTTGTATTGATTGGAGTTCACTTCTTGCTGTTGTCACCATCCGCTGTCTAGTCAACAACTCACATCCTTGCTGATCAAAGTCAAGAACTAAGCATCCGTGACCTGAAAATGGACTACGCATGAGTGAGAGAGAGACGAACAAAACCCGAAATGGGTAAGAGTATTGGAGGTAACCTTTGCAGTTTGCAATAATTTTTATTGCCCAAAATCAGCTGTCATCCTGTGAAATCTTGTGTCCTTTTAGGCAAGGACAAAACAACATCAATTGGCAGCTATACAGTATTCAGTGGATTCTTATAACAATGTTTTTGGCATCACAAGCAATAAATCTTCTAGGCAAGATGAATAGAAAGAAAGTACTTGCGTCATATAAGATTTCTACAAGCTAATTAGTTCATCAGAAGCGGAATCCTGATACCAACAAGATCGACAGGGTAAGGACTTCAAAGAATTACATACTTATAGCACTTAAAGAGAGTTGAATCAGATGAGGAACAATTGATGCACGATATTTCAGAGAATGACGTTAATATATATACACACCCTAAGTTCAACCGGTTCACATATCTTTAGCCTATGCACAATCCTTCTCTATCCTTATCGGTCTGTTATTGTAGTATGACGCTAAGCATTTGATGATCGAACTCTGTTCGATCATATCGATTTCGACGTTGATAATTAAATACAACAAAAGACAATTTGGGCTTGGTGGAATCTTTTCAGGAAGTAGACAGGATAAATATATTTATAATTAGTCTCTAAAACACATTAAACATGTCCCACCCTCAACTCCAAGTGGTTCTATACTTTATCTTGTCTATTATCTAATTGAGGCCAGTACTCCATACAAAGCCGATACTAGATTAATTATAAGCATCACAGGATTAGAAAGAGTTAATGTAGGAGCCGAAGGTAGGTTAACATCTTTTATTTCTAGCTGTCCTTTGCTTATCTTCGCACGAGCAAAACGGCCTCCTAATAGCTTTTTCCAACTTTTTTTTTGGAAAAGGAGTGGAGCCCTTTATCTTGAAATGGCACAAATGCTAACATGTAGCGGCGACGGCCCTTTTGGGGGTATATCGATTGTTGGGTGAGATGTTACTTGTATTCCATCAACAATACAAGGTAATCTATTCGTAATTTTTGTAATAAAAACAGAAACGTAATAATAATTTTTTAGAAGATCATAGTAGAATTTTGAAATTACTAGGAATGTTGTTAGCTCTTTTATAAATTGACAGGCTAAGGTTAGAAAACAATATTTTGAAGATTAATTAGTGAATTAAGTAATTTAATTCATTTAAATTAACAATGTGTGTATAAAAATTGGTATTCTCTCTTTATATATAATTATATTAATTACCAAGTGTTAGTAATAGATCATATGTTCTATTCTTGTTACTATAATATTAGAAATTCAAAACTCTCTCTATTAATGTACTTTAGATTGTAAATATTTACTGCTAACAAATAATTAATCAAAATTTTAATGAAATTTTTGTATTGACATTTGCAATTTTTGTGTTTCCTACTTAGTATTATGCATCCGTAAATATTGTCATACAGAATATATATATATATATATAGGTAGCCAGAGGAAGTTTGTGTTGTACTTTGGATTCTCATCGACAAGGCCATTAGCTAGGTGGATAACATCTAAAATTAAGCTTAGAACACAAAATTGGACGTATTTGTTATGTCTTATGATGCCTGGTCCTAAGTTGTCAAAATACGCGTCACAACGTGACTCTTAAACAATTCGGATACATATTTTTAATCTTACATTACAAGTATATTTTTAATTCGATAATCATTTTATTCTTTCCTAGTAATTTCACATGCATATTCATTTTTCTCTTCTAGTTGGCGGGCTCCACCTGAACAACAGCTACCATCTACTTAATATTAATTACCTTCTCTACGAGTGTTATGCTTCCAGTCTAATCAATATTACGGTCGAGTGGTCACAAGTACAAAGGCACTCATCCTTAAAGCTTGGAATAGTTTTTAATAATGCTATAAACTTAATACTCAAGAATGCAAACGAAATCTTACCGAACGACACGTACTATGCATGAAGTGTGGGAGAAAGTTAAGTCCTAATCGAAATAGAAGTTTAAAGAGGTTTGGTTTGGTGGGTGTGACTTTGATTCTTTGGAATTTGGAGTATAACTTGGACCTTAATCTTAATTGCTTATGTGATTGATGTCGCTTGAACAATACACAACCTTGTAATTCTTTTGAAGAGGACAAATATATATTTATTTACTGTTAATTAAACCAATTACTCTGTATTAGGATTTCATTAATCAAAGAAAAAAATAATATGTGTTTAGTTTAAGTGTTATATGAGATTTTTGTTAAAGAGGATATAAAGGTCTTAATATGAAATATTGAATTAAGAAGTCATAATGATTAATATTGAAATAAAAACTAGTGTTAGATTAAGAAAGGAATCTTTTTTGGTACTAATAGTGAGTTTGGTCACCAGCTAACCCACCAAAGCTCACACTCTCAGCAGTCTCACTCACACATCCTTTTTGCTCTAGATATTGTCGTCTTGGTCGTCGTTATGTGATTACAGCTGCCAAGTAATTATTGGACTTTTGCTTAATAGGAAGCATCATAACTATAGCCTTCGAGGGCTAGCTTGTTATTATATATAGTTTGTATAGAATGGTGAAAAGTAAAATGTATTGTGACAGGATTGGCTCTGGAGACATGTCATAATAAGAAGTCTAATTACATCTTTTTGTTTTTTTTAATGGAGTCTAATTACATCTTTGTACATTAGGAATAGAATACTAAAAAGGAGATTTGGATGAGTGCTTATTCTAATTCAATACCTCAACTTCAAATTTTTGTGGCCTTAACTTGTATGACTTGATCATTTATTTCTTTTTATAGTAAGTAGTAATTCGACAATATTTCGTAAAAGTTACTTAAAACACGTACGTTTGATAGTTGATTAGGCCACGGAATCTACTTTAATAAAAGAAGACACAGTTAAGAAACGAACGGGGTGAGGAAAGGAAAAGAGATACCCGGGCATCTTAATTTATGTCCATCATTAAATGTGCAAAGTGAGGTCAGTCATAGTAAATTCGTAAAATAGTTTCTACTTTATAGTATGGTAGAATCTAGCTAGCTAGCTACCTTTTACTATAAGGATTAGTTTAAAACCTGCCACAGCTAGTTGCTTAATTATTTTACTTATTACAAACACATGACTCCACATGTAAACGGGGAGTTAATCTACTCTGAAAATACCGATCGTAGGTCATTCTATTAGTATTATATAAAAGAAAGCATCTAATAAGTTTTGAATTCATTGCTAAAATTGACCTTTGGTCCCCTCCAGTCATAAATAATAAGGAAAAAACATCTGTTACGGTTTTATTAAGCTGTGCCAAGAGGAACCAGAGCCAGGCTGGCTAAGCTCTAAACCTTGGCTTCCGTTGAAAACTAGTCTACTGAACACATAAAAGTAATCTTCGGCTATGTTTAAGGCTGCCAAGGTATGGCTCATAAGAGTACAATACAGGGGCTCTTCTAATTTCTAGTGCAAGTGCGTAAAGTAGAAGTCTCTGTTAACCCACCAAAAAGGATGAAGGAGAAATAGATACTACTAATAAGCCCCACGGATAGTTCAGTTGATTATTGGTAAGGTTAATTTGGTATAAAGATCAGGGTTTAAATTCTGACAACGAAAGGAGTGAGCTGTCTTGCTGAAAAGTTGACTAAGATCAGACCGTGATTTACCCCCTCATTATTCTGTAGGGCCGAGATGTGGTGGCGTCTGGAGTGGACAATCCATCTTTTTGGGACGAGAAATAGATACTAATAAGAAAATGTTTACATTTCTTCTTTTTTTATATATATATAAATGTTATTATTACATAGTTGAAATTGGGGTTTCTGTCCTTACCAATGTTATGAATACCGTACCGGGCTCGGTACCGGATTAGGCTCTGGAACGGAACTGTACCGGTATCGGTCGGTACCGGGTACCGTTTCGGAATATTTTTTAAATTTATAAAATAGTCCCTAAATTTTTTAAAAATTGCAAAATAGTCCATACTGATATATTATACAGTTGTACTGTATACTTTACTAGTTTACTGTTTACATCAATCATGCTTTCAAAAATCTTAATAATAAATAATAATGACAATTAATTTGAAATAACAATAATTTTTAAATATTTTACAT
>JANPWT010000009.1:22662224-22678462 GCA_024678245.1 Erythroxylum densum
AACCCGATTTTGGTCGCTATAACTTTTAACGACCATTTTCTTACTTTTAGTAACCATTAATAATAGTTGCTGAAACTAATTTTTCTTGTAGTGGTCCATAAGGAGCAAACATCAAGCTCTTTTCCTCATTTATAATTTGGCATCTATAAGAATGTCAACTAATAAGGTTATTCCTTTGTTACCAAAAAATCACATATTTGAATCACAAAAATGACCTATTTGTAAAATATATAAAGGTAAAACTGTATACAATTGATGTCCCTTCCTTATATTCTCACAAATTAGGAAGTGTTGTACACTGCAGTTCGTTAACTTTCAATCTAAAATTGTATTTCATTTATAATTTTTTATTTCTTATGTTGAAATACTATTATATAAAGTGAGAAATAATAAATGTTTTTCATCGAATACAAACTTGTGATAATCTAGAATTTTTTGTTGAAGATTACTTATTTTGTGTAATTAATTATTTTTCATTTATTGATTTTTTTCTCTTGTTAACAAGTAAACCTAGATTTAGGGGCTTGGAAACCATCAGCGTGAATTTGGGATTGCTTCGGGCAAGTCTGAAGTGAAGATGTCGAGTGTTAGTCTTATCATCAATCAGTCGACCAAGAGACAGATAGGATGCTTGAGGAATTGGCCGACATTTAGTCCACCGAAGGATGCTAATTTGAAAAAAGAAGCATATAATCGATTAATAAACCTAGTTTACTGATAGTCATGACAAATTTTCTTTAAAAAACAAGTATAAGAATTTGAGATTTAATTAATACAACAGAGTTATATTTGGTAAGATTATTTTAAAATATCGTATTGACGTTACCTTTTTTTGGCAAATATTTTAAAGAGTTTTGCAGTGCCATTTAGGTACAGCATTATTATCATGATTATTATCATTATTATTATTATTGATTATTATTAATTAATTAATTAGTTAATTAATAATAATAATAATAATAATAATAATAATAATAATAATAATAATAGTGAAGACTATAATGAATATTTTGGTATTTTTGTTAGTTATTCCTTTATCATCTCAAATTTATATTTTAAAATCAAACATTGACATACATTATGATTAGAAATTTTTAGGAATAAACCAAACTAAATAATACTTATTTTATTTTATTCCTCATATATTATATTCTTAAGAATAATCATTCTATTCTTTATCTATTTCAACAAGTGAACCAAATATCCTGATACTACAAGAAAAATAACTTGCAATGAAATTAACGTTCCCATTTAATGTAACATTTATAAAACGCTACGACACTTTACACTTTTGACAAAATTAACATTTTCATTCAGGGGCGAAGGGACAGTGTGGGCACTATGGGCAGCTGCCCACACTGCCCAAAAATAAAAAATCAGATGCTATGATAATACGGGCCTACTTGAGTTGCTATGATAAAAAATCAGATGCTATGATAACCACACTGCCCACACTGTCCAAGAATACATTTATATTTGCCCCCCCTGAGCAAAATTTCTGGCTTCGCCCCCCAGGGCAAGTTAGTTGTCTACATATCTTATGTTTTCATAAAAGCTCAGAGAATTATTCTAAAGTATATTATCCTTCATTATGTATACGTAAGCCTCGTACTTTCTTACTAATCTCATTTTCAGCTTCTTCTTTGAACTCCACAAATTTTGCCAGAACTTTTGATTTCTCCTTCATGAAGTATACCCAAACATATCTTGAATAATCATTGATAAATGTCACCATATAGCGATTTCCACTGATTGATGGTTGCTTCACTGGTCCAAATGCATCTGAATGAACAAGCTCCAATGGTTCTTTAGCCTTAAACTTTGAATCCTCATATGGTAGCTGATGTGATTTACCTTATTGACAACCTACGCAAATAACATCATCTCGAACATAAAGTTGTGGAAGTCCTTTTATCATCGACTTTGTTATCATCTCCTTTAATTTGTGATAATTGACATGTGCTAACCGCTCATGCCATAGATCTGCTGTATCATTTTTTAACATCTTATCCACATATGCAGACTCAGCAGACATCACATAAATGGAGTCAAGCTTTTCCACTTCCTTAAATGGTGTGCCGATAATCTTCAACTGTCAATATACCTTGACATCATTTGGACCAGACACCGCAAAATTGCCTGGGGTAGTTAATTGTGGTATGGACAAGAGATTTTTCTTTATTCCTAGCACATGGTATACACCTTCCAGCTAAACTTCTTTTGAACCATGCTTCGAATTAATTTTAGTTTCACTAATGTGGGTGATTGGCAATCTGGCATTATTTGATGTCACTACCATCTGCTGCCCTTTGTACTCCAACAAATTTTGCATCTTATGTTTATCTCCTGTCATATAGTTAGTGAAAAACCAAAGGGGGTTAAATAGTTTCGCAGACTATCCACAAATTATTTTTCCGCACAAGTAAATCAACAATCACAAAGGAAAAAATAACGAAGAAGCCAACGTTTAGTAATGCAGTTCGGCACACTTTGCCTACGTCTGTGAGGCCCTCACCCAGATTAATTTCTTCCACTGTAGTTCACAAAAATTACAAAAGATTGATCTACCCCGTACGACTCAATCTATGTAACTGACCCACAACCTAACTACCCATGAAAGATTTTCACGCCCAATAACACGACCGACTCGTGTTAACCTCGTTAGAGGATTTTCCTAACTACTTTACTCAACCAAAAGAGCAAATAAAGCCAGTAAAAATAAAACCTCCACATCAGAAGTTTCCCAAGGACATAAACAGGCCTCTGCACATGTTCATCATGCAACCATCAACATCAAAATCACCTTTGTGCTGCAACTAACAGACCACTTCAAGAATCAGAAAAATTCAGCAACATTTCACACTTCGTAGACTGCTTATTAGAGATAAACCATTGAAAAGAGTTGATCCAAAAATGTCAACATCATCAGTTTAATAAAGGATCAAAACATAAAAGAGAATAGCAACCCCTCTAGCAATTTTTCATCATGCGTTTCTCACCCAAAAATTCAGAAATAAAATACGCAGCCACCAAAGAAACCTAAACAACCACACGTTGCACACAAACTTCACACAATTTCAGTTACCCACGTATGCTATCTAGGTTTTCCTTAAAAGACTTCTTTTCAAACAAGGACAATATAGGATAAGCTATCAACCCAAAAAAATAATGCTTATTAGGATTATCTTTCCAAATCAAATCCCAAGCACCATTCAATACGCAACGACCAATTTAGGCACATCTTCAGAAATTATTAAAATTCCCATGTCCAATTAAAAAATTCCAAAATCTAATAAAGAATATATAAAATATATTCTAACACTAACAATTATGTAGGTGTTGTTTGTGGAAAGTTCAACTTATGGCTTTACGAATGAATGAAAAAAAAAGTAGCTAAGGTTCCAAGGAGTTAGTTTTCCTTAATTTCTGATTTATTACTATTTTAGTTTCCATGGAAGATTTTAACTTAGGACATAAATTTTAGTTCATGTTACTCTTAATTTGTATATTTTTATTACAAAATTAAGTGAAGTCATGAGTTCGAACCTCCCTCATATATGCAGTGCTTTAAAACTTGAGGCCAGAGTTTTGCCTCTCGCAAGGGACCTATCTAGCTCGAGCAGGAATTAGTCTAGAGGTGGATGACTTAAAGATGTTTTCCTATAGCTGGGACCCTCCTAAGATACCTCGTAGACAATAAAACAAAAAACAAAGTTTCAATTTAGAAAAATAGGTTAACTGTTGCGAGCGGAGTATAAAAGTCTAAGGAGATCTCCTCGTACACGACGACTTGTCACTTGTGGGAATTTGGATCACTGGAAAAGAAGGTTTTTATGAATGAAAAAAAGGAGCCAATGTTTTAAAGACTTAATTGTGTATTTTTAAAGACCCCAATTACTAAAGTTTTAAGTAAAAGATGAATTTTAATTCATGTTAATGTTACTCTCAATTTATTTTGAAAAAATTGGATATTCTAATATAAAAATTAAAGTTGTTGATATAATTAATAAAAGATGTATAATGTATGATTTCTAAAATATACTATAAATCTCTGTTTTAGCAAAAATATCTTTTATTTTTATCACTATAGTAATTGATAATAAACGTTAAAAATTTTGAACCTTTTTAATACATAATTTACTATTAATAAATAATATTTTTATAAAAATTATCTTACAAATACAATCTTGTATTTCATTTTTAAGTCTTGTACCTTAAGTTAGAAAAATAGATTGAACAACTTATAATTGAATCAATCAATTTCTAGGTCATAAATTAAAAAAGTAATATATATTTGACTTAGTTTAACCGTTAGGCATTCTTCTCGCTCAATCACATATTAGAAAAGTGAGCATATTTTATTTGAAAAACTAAAAGGGATCACATATTAGAAAAGTGATCATTTTCTTAGATAAAAAAATGGCTATGTAGTAGTAAATTCCCTATGTATAATGAAAGATGTCTATTCTTCATTAAATTTATTCCTTTTGATCCAGTTATATCTTGCCTAAGCATCCATGAAGCTTACTATATTTTGATGTTGTAGCCACATACTGGTCTATCCTAGGTAAGGAATTGATTTTCGGACATATCTTATTTGTGTAGAGTCGACTTATTTCCTCCACTTTCCATTAACCTTCTTGAGCATGAATATATTGGCTAACTATTTAGGGTAGTGGACATCTTTGACAAAGTACAATTTTAGTAGTTTGGCTACCTACTCTTCTATGGCATATTAATTCTCTATTGTAAAATTTCTCTTATTCTATCTTATTAGCTTGAAACGGGGTTTATAATTTAGCTTATGGGAGACTATCTCCCTCTTAACCTTATGCATGTCTAATGGACATTGTAAAAAAAGTCCAATTGTTGGAGCAAGAACTTTTTTAGGTCTTTATTAACAATATTCTCTATATTGGCTCTAATTTTAAGGTATCATAGTCTTCATGCTTTCTTATTATGAGCTGACATCTAACTCTTCCCCATTAATGGTGAAAACATTGTTTCTTTTTTAAGCATTGTAGACTAATATTATTTATCATTCTTTGGTCTCTCTGTACCTTTGCCATCTTAATTGAGGTTAAGAACTTTATGATAAATTAGTAAGTTGATAAGATTACACGTACTATATATAAAATATATTTTTAATGACATTATACACAGACGGCCTCCTTACTACAAAGAACTTTATTATATATAACCTATCTTTACCTTGTTACTAACATCATGTATGCCAAGTTTTAAGGTCTATATCTATTATTGGAGAAGTGTTATATGAACCTCACAATTATTTATTAGAAAGTAGCCACCTAGGCAAGGAGTAGGATCTGAGACCATGATCAGGATGGAAGCAAAGGCTTTGCATTTTTGGATATTAGATACACCATAAAGGTTCAGAAGTTATCTATAATGATGCATATGATCGATAGGGGCATATATTCCATCAAAGGTACCCATGATTATAATCTTAAGTCCAATCCTGATTCTCTCAAATAAGGTCTCATTTATTTTCTAGATTCTCTTAAATAAGGCATTCAAAGATTTGTATTCAATTGATAGGGTTACAAAGTAAATATGACATTACTGCTGATGGTGGTTATAGGATGTCAACTTAGGGTGTAAGGTTAAGGGTGTGGATGAGGCTCCCGTGATGATGGTTATGGGATATGCACTATAGATAAAAGTTTATATGATGTGAATGGTTCAAAATGGTAGAGGTTGCAGGATGTGAGCATAAAGAATAAGGTTGTGGGGAGTAAATGAGGCCCCCCTAATAATGGTTGTAGGATATGGGGTTGGTTCCTTTTATTAGTATGCTACTTTTACAACATTTGTCGCACTTATTTTTTACAACGTCATAATTTTGGTTATTTGGTCCCTAGGTTACTCATGGATGCAATGGGCTTAAAGTGTATTGGTTATTCTAGTGGCATTAGGATAAGGATTGTTTCTATTCGTTTCCATTGTTCCTATTTAGGATGGTGATAACTCATCTATTATCTAGATTCTCTCAAATAAAGGTCTCATCTATTTTCTAGATTCTCTTAAATAAGGTATTCAAAGATTTCACTAAATACCCGTAGGCAATTCCAAATGATGTAGATTGAATTCCTAGTAGGATTTTTGGTCTAATCTCAACTTATCATACCTTCAAAGATAAATAACAATAAGTTAAGGGTGTTCTTTCCATAAATACTATGATGCTTAATTAGTAAGTTAAAGAATGGCACTTATATAGACAAATCAAAAAGTTTACTTAGTGGAAGTAGTTATGAAAACTTACTTTGATATATATCCCTTTTATAGGCAATCCATCTAAGTGTAGTTAAACTAACCATCCTCAGTAGAGTTAGATCTAACTTCTACTATGTAGCTGAGTTTGTCTTTGATTAGGACTCTAACTCCTAGCATGACTGAATTTTACTTTAATTAGACTTATCTTTCTTGAATAATTGGACTCTTAAGTGAGTCTAATGTAGAGGATTGGTACGTCTATTAAGATAATCCAAGCCTAATTCATGCACATATTAAGTGTGTGTCACTTATAAAATATCCTATCCAATATATCATACCACTTGTGCATTATTGTTTTTTCATTACAAACCATATAATTGTGGGTTAATGTCCTTAAATAGTTAGTTTTTTCACCTTCAAATATGATACGATTTTCCTTAACTATATTGCCCTCTTATTGGAACAAAATCTCCTTTTGATGTGGATACAACATCCTACGAGTGAAAAAGTAAACCTTATCAATCAATGACTCATTAAATAACTAGTCATTTAAGGTAATAAATCATATATATTTCGTATACATGTAGAAGAAAAATAAACGATATATGATTATGAAAACATAATATTCAATAAAGTATCTGTACTATCATAATAATAGACATTTTTTAAGCAATAAAATACTAAAAACTAATAGATTTTAATTCCAATGTATCCTTAGCATTTGATTTTTAACTTATTTAATGTGTTCTAATAAGTTGCAATTCAAACTAATATCATTATATATGGTTCCAATCATAAACCCTACTCAAGATACAACTTAGGCAACACGATAGCAGCATTGAAAAAAAAAATCGATAAGTCACATAAGGGTAAAAGACCTAAAATAATACAGTAGTTGATTGGTCTTAATCACAGTTAAAAAAAAATACATACATGGGTCTAATAAACTGGGATTTCCTTCCTAAGTGTGATTATCATTTGTAAAATAATTTATAATCAATTATTTGAATGATAATTAAAAAATTAAACACAATGATCATTAATAAAAGGGTTGAAAATAGTTAAGGATGAATGGCCTAAGTTGGTCCTATCCATCTGGTTCTTATCCAAAGTCAATAAGTTTGATATGAGTTGATTGGGTATTGAATTGAGCTTGGGCTTCATACCAAATATGTATCTTGAAAATAACATTATTATATTAAACTAAAAAAAATAGTGTCATTTTATTAATGGATGGATTAAAACTAAAAATCCTAAATTGAAAAGTACTTGCTCACTGTTGTCACTATCTTCCTTTAACTATCTTGTGTTGACATCTTCCATCTCTTTGCCACTCACTTAGTTTTTGATCATTGCTCTCATTCTCACCAGCTTTCTTTGGTATTTCTCTTCTTGACAACCTTTCAGTTATCATCTTTTTTGAGTAACTAAAAGATCTAATACAGATATATGCCATATCACTGAGTATTATTAGAGTATTTGTGGAAGTTTTATATTGCTTATTACCTCTACTTTTTATAATTTAATTATGAGTTTATATATTTCTTTGACTATCTTTTTCTATTACTTTTTACTATCGCATGTTTTTGATATGCCATATAGGAATTCTATTGTGCACATGTGAACCTTATTTTTTGCAAAATCAATTAGTGAAATTACTTGCAAGTTCTTTGTCTGTTTTTATAATTTTTAAAAGGGGTAGTGGAGATTATATCATCTCATTAAAAAATTATTATTAAGTAGTAAAGTAATTGGATTATTAATTTAGTTAGGCTCTGATCTTTTATCTTCTTTTATAGGTACAGATCCACCATTAAAGTATAAAAACAAAAGAGTTAGCTCATAAATACTTCAGAAGTAAAAATTAATGTCTTCTATTTGTCAATTTATAGAATTTACACTATCAAAAGTTTATCAATTGAAAGTTAACATTGTTTACAATTGAATTTGATTGTGAAAGAAATAGACTTACATGCTCTACTTCTAGTTCTAATTTTATAAAAAATGACAATAATAACAGTGTATTAAAAAGTATAAGTTTTAATGATAGATAATGCTTTTTTGTGCCTTCAAAGTTACAGAATTTCTCCTTTTGACATCTTTCTTTGTTTGATACGGAGAATAAATAAACTAATCCTAAATTAGATTCTTATCTTCAATCTTCTTATTTGGATTATATGGGTAATTATATCTATATTATGAAATATCCTTTGTATTGGTGGAAAGTCTTTCTTTCTCAATGTTAAAAGTGTTTATCTTAATTTAAACTATGCTTTAGGTGGTTGGAGCCATATCTAAACTATTGATAATGATTATGATTAGGAAGCTCTCTTTCTTAATGAAACTATCCCTGTAAAGCCTATTACCGAGTCTTGTGTTTAGTTGTTTATGGATTCATTCATTTGAGTTATTTATTCGTAATGTCAATAATTTGTTGCTCCTAAATATCTTTAGTTGTCTAAATTGTTCATTTTTAAGTTTGACAAATATAAATTTTGGGTTTGGCATAACTTGAACGCTTTAGGTTGTCTGGTTCTGTACAAACTCAATCAAACATTAAGTCGCCCAAATTCTGATTAAACTTGAACTCGGGTCAAATAACTCATACTTAATCAAGTTTTAGATTGAAATTTTTTTTAAATGATTTTTGCTTATTCTGTTATCGATCTTTATCACTTATTTGGTAAAGTAAATACACACAAGAGGGGGGTGAATTGTGTGAACAAAAATTTGCAAGGTACTTAAAAATTAATAATATGCTTCTAAACAAAATAAATATATAAATAGAAAGGTCATATTAACTTTCAGAAAGATCCTATTAACGTTGAAAACAAAAGGATCTTGTTAATTGACAGGAGCTTGTTAGCGCTAAAAAAGAAAGGAACCTATTAATCGATAGGAGCCTATTAACACTTAAAACGAAAGGAGCTTGTTAATCAATAGGAGCCTATTAACACTCAAAATGAAAGGAATCTCTTGTGATATAAAAACAAAAGGAGCCTATTGTAAAACCGAAAGAGCCTCTTGCAAGTTGTAAAACAAAAAAATACTATAATGCGGAAATTTAAAAGTTAAGAAAGAAAGAGTGTGACTCAATAGATTTATACTGGTTCAGCTTATAACGAAGTCTACGTTTAGTCCCCAAGTACTCAACTTGAGTATTTCACTATATCTAAGTAGTAAATTTTCACAAACCTCTCCAAGCTCACAAGTACACATTTTTTAAGGTTCTTTAACCTTCCACACTTATAATGTTTAACAAACCTTTGCAAGCTCTCAATAAGAAAAGTATAAACGATTTAACATTCTCTCTCAAAGAGTGATTTCACTTTCTAGGGCACAAAAAATTTGATATAACTTTCAAGAACAATGATGCTACTAAGGTATTTCACAAATTTATATGTATTGCAAATACATTGGCTCTACCTTAAGTAAACATTTTCTTCAACTAGCCATTACTTAATCTTTGATATCATCCCTGCTTAAATCTTTGAAATTCAGACGTTAAGATAAATGTTTTTTCAAAACTTCTGGAGGTAATTATTCGAATTAGTAAGATCCTTCTGGATGTCATGAAATCATTTCTAATTAGGTAAGTTCATAAAGAAGGTTCCTGCAAGAAAGGAAGCAATTATCCTATGATTTTATTCCTTTTAAGAACTATATTGTTGTCTATACAAGGAAATAAATCTAATTTAAATTTTGAAATACTATAAAGTTATCATTAAAATTGTTAAACATAAAGCTTGAGCTAATAATCTCCCCTTTTTTGATGACGAGAAACAATATTATATATATTTTCAAAATTCAAATAATAAGAAAAGATTTCGAAAGATACTTGTAAACATTAAATGTTCTTACTCACAATCATAATTAGAAGGAGCCTAACTTTTAAAGGAAGGAGCCTATCATTTGTATAATACAGAATAAACTTCACAAGTTCAATGAAAATTTCGACAGTAGTTATCAGAACATATCACAAATATCATCAAAAAACAAATATATCACCAAGGCAATACTGAAAATATATCACAGTTGCAAAGTATATAATTAATATTCTACCCCTTTGTCATTATAAAAAAATAGGAGGGAATGAAATTAAGTCGTAAGAAATATTATGAGTATGTAAGAAAAATCCAAGTAAAAATAGTAATAAAGTTAGTTAAGAGAATCAAGAATTTTTCTAAGAAGAACTAGCATGTTTAGGATTTGGTTTTGCAGGCTATTAATTTGGTTACGTATTTGGTCTTGATTAAAAAGAAGGTCCCTAAGTTTTTGAAGAATCAAATCATTTGAGCTTTAGAGTATGGCAGGGGCTGATTTTTGCAGGGTAGGACCTAACAGATCTACTACTCTTTCTGACTTCTTCTCTACCCATACAGTGTCCTTTAGCTTATAACCGAATTGGTAGGGAATGGAAGAGTGGAACTTTGTAGGTTCATACCAACTAAGATTATCAAAGGGCAATCCAAAGTAAGCAAAAATCTTGGTTAACAACATTATAAATGGCAGACTACCAGTGGTATTCTTATGAATTCCCTTGTCGACCATAAACTTCAAAACCATTGCTGGGAGGTTCATCTTATTGCCTTTTAAAAGATTGTTGACACATATGTATCCAGGAGACTGCATCTTTCTACTGAGCTACTTCTTGGAAAAATTGAAGTAGCCAATATAGATGCAAGGCACAGTAGGTCCAAGTGTCTACATTAGGGTCTCCCTTCATGGGCATTTTTAGTGTGCAGACATATAAAGTTCATAACCTCTCCTAAATCATGGTCAACAATGTCCCACTTATGACAGGAAAGGTCAGTCCTACTTATAGGAATTACACTTAGAATGTTCCCCAATATTTCTTCCGTAATCAACATCTCACACTTACATACCCAAGAAATGATTTCCATATTCACATCAATTTCTTCTTCTCTCATATGTGTGTAAAAACATCTAACTAAGTCATCACACATTGTTTCATTCAAGTTTAAAAAATTTTCCCAACCAATAGTAATCAGATACGGAGAGATAGGAATACTAGGAAGGCAACATGCGTCCAACGACCACTTTTCTATTCTTGTAGCACATTTTATACCTTGCTTCAGCTTTCATTGACTGGAACAACTTCACTGGTGCTGAAGACTCTCTCTTCTTAAGTATGGTGAGTTTCTTTGATTTTGTCCTTTTGGCCTTAGGGAATTCTTCAATGACCTTAGGGAATTCTTCAAACATAACTTCTTCAAAAACTAACTTATCCCTAATAATTGGGTCCTCAATCTTTTCTTCGACCATAGGCGTTTTGCCTTTTCTTATTTCTTCCCTTTTCTTTTTTTTGTGATTCTTCTTCTTCTTTCTTTTTAGCCTTAGGAGTTTCTTCTTGTACATCTTTCTTTGCTATACTTGCTGTGGTTTGTGGTCTTTTTATTAACGGAGCTAGTTCTTCATCTGAGCTGTCATCATTTACAATCTAGTTCGCTTCAGGCACTTTCTTATCCTTAAAACTGGGTTGAGGAGTAGTGGAAGGTGGTGTGGAAGTCTTGAAAGAGAAAATAGGCAAAGTAAAACTGAGTAGTGAGAATGGAGGAGAATGGAATGGTACTTTTCTCGCTGGTTCCCCCTCACTAGAAGATTATTCTGCTTCTTCTTTTTCTTTGACTTTTTGCTCTTATTTTTGTTCTTTTTCTTCTTCTTCTTCACTAGAGTCAGAGACATACTGCTGTTTGTGCTCGGAGGATGAATTATAATCTAATTATAGAGATAGCATAGCCAAAATCTACCTTTTTCTCTCCTCTAACGTCTTTTGAACGGGTATTTCTAAAACTTGGGGTTTAGAGGAGACAAGTTCAATAGGAGTGTTCAAAGAACCTACTATTGGAGACAGTGAAGAGGACTCAGAAGCAAGACTTTGTTCATGGCAGAGAGTTTTGCCATGAGTAGAAGTTGAAGCCAAGGTTTTCTTTGGTCCCTTTGATTTTCTTCGTGCCATTGATGTTTAGGAGATTTGGAAGAAAAACAAAAAGAAAGTAGAAAGTTAGGGTGTAGAGAAAAAAAGAATGATGCTTCTGAGAGAGACAAGGATGAGTAGAAGAGAGAAGTCTATTTCTGGTAATATTAAATGATCCTTGAGCGTTGATCTCGTATGGGGATGGGCAGTCGTACACACCAGTAAAAGAAATGTGGTTGTTTGCGTATCTTTTATCAGACATATACGGAGAGAAGTTAGAGTAGTGCATACATTTGTAAAAATTGGTACGATGGCCATGGATGACTTCCTTTTTAGGATACGTGTATCCTACTCTGTCAAAATAAAAGGAGCCTTCTAAAATAAGAAGGGCCTTCTAAACTAGTAGGAGCCTATTGAACCAAGAGGAGGTCTCAAAATTGAGAGGGGCCTTCTAAACTAATAGGAGCTTATTAAAATAAGAGGAGGCTTCTAAAGAATCATATTAGAAGGAGCCTGCTAATGTCTGCATAGAGAAGTAGTATAGAAAATTCATATAGAAATAATATCAGATAGTCTGCACATACTAAGCTCTTTTCTTAATACGCAAAATCTATCTTTAAAGAGTAGCTTAGTGAAGATATCAACTACTTGATTTTCAATATTAACAGGCAAAAGATTAATGATTCCTTCTAAAACATGGTCTCTAAGAAAATGATGCTTGGTTTCTATATGTTTAGTCCTAGAATGATGCATAGGGTTTTTTGAAAGATTTATTGCACTAGAACTGGCAGTTGCTATATATTCAACTTCAGTTGTTGAAAGCGTTGCACAATTTTGTTTCTTGCAAAACCTAGAAAGTAGACATCCTCTAAGAAATTGACAATGATCACTTGTATGTTTTTGATTGACTTTATCACCTGCATAATCTTCATCACAATAGTCAACTATGTTAAAGAATCAGTTTTTGGATACCATACTTTGAAATCCATAATTCCGTGAAGATATCAAAAGATCCTCTTAACCACTTGAAGGCGGCTTTCCTTTGGATTTAATTGAAAGTATGCACAAAGGCACACTTTAAACATAATTTCTGATCTTGAGCTTGTAAGATATAGTAGTGACTCAATCATTCCTCCATACTTTGTCTCATCCGTAGCCTTGCTTTCTTCATCGTTATCAAGTTTAGTTCCTGTATACATAGGAGTGCCTATCGGTTTGGCATTCTCAAAATGATACTTCTTTATGAGTTCCTTTGTATATTTGTCTTGGCTAATGATGATCCCTTTTTGTTTGTTTGTTTTGTAATCCGAGAAAGAAAGATAGTTCTCCCATCATACTCATTTCAAACTTTCCCAACATTAATGCTAAGAATTCTTCACAGAAAGATTGAATAGTAGCACTGAATATTATGTAATTAACATATATTTGCATTATGAGTAATTATTCTCCTTTTTCTTAATAAATAAGTTTTTATCTACCTTTCTTCTTTCAAAGTTATTCTCAAGCAAAACATTACTTAACTTCTCGTACCATGCTCAAGGAGTCTATTTTAGACCATACAGAGCTTTATTAATCAGGATGGTTTTCACCATCAAAGCCTAGAGGTTGCTTAACAAATACTTCTTCGTTAATATATCCATGTAAGAAGGCACTTTTGATACCATTTGGAACAATTTGAAGTTTCTATAATATGTAAAGGCAAGTAAAATTATAATGGATTCCAATTTAGCAATAGGTGCATAAATATCATCAAAATCAATACATTCCTGTTGATTATAGCCTTGAGCTGCAAGTCTAGCTTTGTTTCTTACCACCTTACAATTTTTATCAATTTTGTTTTGAAATACCGAACAAGTTCTAATGACTGACTTGTTTTGTGGATGAGGTACTAGATTCCAATTTTTTTTTATCAAACTGATTCAGTTCCTCTGTTATAGTTGAAACCTAGTTTTCATCAGTAAGAGCCTCTTCAACGATCTTCGGTTGTAATTGTGAGATGAGGGTAATAAAGTTGTTCTTGAAGGATGATCTAGTTCTTAGAATTTCAGAGGGTCTTTTATAATGTACTAATGTGTATTAAGACCTTTCTAATATCTTGGTGTTCTTTTTTATATAGGCTCCTACTGAGAGAAAGGCGCTTACTCTATCCTAGCTTTAGAAGGACCTTTTTGATCTTGTAATTTTGAAGGTACTATAGGTGTAGTTTGAGTTTGTGATGTATTTTTAGGAGCCAAGGGATGTTCTTCATCAACTAAATCAGTCGCTGTTGTCGAGGTAGTGCTTCATCAAATACTACATGTATTGATTCTTCTATCTTCTTTGTTCTTTTGTTGTAAACTCTGAATCCCATATTAGCAATACTGTAGCGCAGAAAGATAGCTTCATCTGATCTCGCATCGAACTTTCCAAGTTTGTCTTTTCCATTGTTTAGAACGAAGCATTTGCAACTAACTGCTTGAAAGTAAGTAACATTTGGTTTTCTTCCTTTTCACAACTCATAAGGGGTCTTTTTCAAAATAGGTCTTATAAGACACATGTTAAGTATATAACAGACGATTGACATGGCTTCTGCTCGGTAACTGTGGGGTATACTACTTTTGTATAGCATTATTTTGGCCATATCAATGAGAGTCCTGTTCTTTCTCTCAACAATTCCATTCTACTGAGGAGTCATTAGGCATGAAAAATTGTGAGATATCCCATTTTCATTATAGAAATCTTAGAATTTTTTGTTATCTAATTCTCCTCCATGATCGCTCCAAATAGATGTAATGTAGTACCCTTTTTTAATATGAATTTTTTAACAAAACTTCTCAAAGACTTCAAAAGTATCATCCTTATTTAATAGAAAATAAACCAATATAAATCTAGAATAATCATCTGTTGATTGCAAAACCAATTACTTGTTTTACGTTAAAAATTACAAGTATAAAGGTCATTACTTTTAGTAAAAAGCAGACATTGGCCCATAGAGATTGTGCTTAGGCACCACTTAATTCAGGTTGTACTTTGTTTAAGACTCAAATTTGAATAATAACTGAAAAGTAAACTAAATCAAAACAAACTAGTAACAATAGAATAATGTAATAATGAAAATTCGTAAAGAGAATTAATCAAGTTATGGGAGAGGGGATTTTACCTATCATCAATGCTAATCTAGCCTTTTATGTGTTTATGGGGTGTCGGTTCTTGACGATCATAGGGCTGATTACTCTCTCTCGAGTTATAATCATTCCCTAAATTATAAACCCTAATCGAATTATTGACTTGCAATCTTTCAATTCACAAATTACCTATAATTCTAATTAGTTCTAAATCTCTCTAATAAACAATCGGTTCTCGCACGAGATCTCTCTCCATAAAATTACCGACTAGATTGAGTAAGTAGTCAATTAGATCGCCCAACTCTCATTAATCCAATCTAATCATTTTTATCTAGTTCACCCTCTTGGTGAAATATACAAATGCATCAATCAATAACAACACCCAACTCAAGTAAACACAAATCAACTAGATTAACATTAAAGATAAGCAAAGTCCTAAAGGAAAAGTTAGAATATCATACACAACTCAAAATTCATGTCTATACAACCCATCTTAATCTTACAAATTTAAATGAATAAAAAAGTAAATGGGGAAGAAATGAAACTTAGGTTGGATGATTCGGGAGAGCAGTGGTATCAGGAGATCACCTATTCTAGGAAGCTTCAGTGTCGGAACCCTACTCTTCTTCCTCTTCTTCTTCATCTCTCTCTTTTGGGTTTCCAAATGTAAGCAAAAGTGTAAGCTCAATTTTAGGGTTCCCCTTTTATGGTCTTTTCTAATTAAGGCAACCCAAGTGTCTTTATGGGGACCGAAATGTCCAAAACATCCCTCGAAAACTCGAATATGAAAGTGACTTTGGGTTTGTGTAGCACCCCACTCTCACAAGACACATACTTGATATCATGAGTGATATCCGCGTGCGAATCTTGCAAAATTGGCGTGTTAGTAGCAGTCAATCAAACAGACCTTCGTACAAATTTTTTTTTATTAACACACATGCATGTGAAAGTTTATAATCAAA
>JANPWT010000009.1:22709216-22721093 GCA_024678245.1 Erythroxylum densum
ACAATCTAATCTCCTTTCTAGGGTTATATAACAATCGTTTTACCAATTAAGGTAACCCTAATGTCTTTTTGAGGTCCAAAATGTTCAAAATGTCCCTCAAAAACTTGAATCCAAAAGTGACTCGGCGTTTATCTGCGTGCATGCCACGATCATGGCCCCTTGGTGTATGGTCATGGCTGGTTTACTTGCTCTCTGTCACGATCGTGGCAGATTCCCCAAGATCATGGCTCTATGCTTAAGCTTCTGATAGGATCATGGCGTATTTGCCATGATCGTAGGACTATGTTGGTGCTTCTATCATGATCGTAGCAGCTCCCTTGTAATTGTGACCATGTCATTTAATATGGTTCTCCTCTGAAACTCTTCCAAATGCCCTAAAACACTAACACACTCATCACGAAACCTCATATATATAGAATTGAAGCTTAAAAACACCTCACCTAAAGAACACTTAAAACACAAATGTTTATGAATTAACACAAATCTAAAGCTAAACACACACTAAACAATCAATTTAACCACTAAACACATATCAAATTACCTATAAAAATATAATGCAATCTACACCTATCATCATCTACTATAATAAAGTCATAATGTTTACCACTAAAGCTTTGAGTCCTAGTAGGACCAAATAAGTCTATATGTACAAGTTCAAGCAGTTGGTATGTAGACACAATATTTTTAGGAGGGAAACTACTTCTAATTTGTTTTCATTTTAGACAAGTTTCGTAGACCTGATTATTCTCAAACTTCAAGTTTGGAAGTCCTCTCACTAACTAATGTTTGGACAATTTTGATAAGATGCTCATGCTAAGATGTCCAAATCTTCCATGCCAGATGAATGAATCATTTTCTATAGACACAAAACATTTGACATTTTATGAAGACATATCTTCGAGTTGAGTGCAATATATGTTTTGATTTGTAGGACTAATAAATACAATATTATCATTAAGATTATCAATAATTTCATAATGTGATGCATAACTCTATAACACTTATCATATAATTGACTTACACTCAACAAGTTATATTTTAATTCATCAACATAAAGAACATTATCAATAAAAGTAGAGTTAAAGTCACCAAATTTACCAATTCTAGTGACTTTTGACTTGGTTTTATTGGCAAAGACAACATTAGCTCCGTCTTTCCTTTCAATATAGTTGAAATGTGATATTTTACCTGTCATGTGTCATGAACAACTACTATCAACTATTTATTAATTTTCTATTGTCCTGAAGCATATCTGCGGAATATATTACCTCATTTTAGGTATCCAAATTTTTCTAGGTCCTTTTAGGATAGTAGTTTGACATTTCGGTCTCTAAATATACATCTGAGATAATTTTTCATTTTTCGAAAGTTAATGGAACGACTAATATGACCATGTCTACCACAATAATTGTATAAAACAGATGAATGAGAATTACTGTAATTTTTATGATTTATCAGGTTCTTGTTGTTTTGACTATGGCTACTAATGGATTTAACAAAGAAATTCTTATATGGCCTAATATTATTATTTTCATTATATCCTATTCTAGCCTTATAAAAAACACCTTTACCATTCCCAAGTAATGCATCAAGATAGTTCCTTCCATCAATAAAATTGACAAGATCTTTTTTTAGAGAAGCAATTTTTTCTTCTAACTGTTTTATCTTAACTGAATCATTTTCAAGCAATGCATTCTCTAACTGACTTGCCTTTTGCTCCAAAAATTCCTTTTCAGAGAATTTTTGGTTGTTGTCATTTTTAAGAGACATAATTCTAGCAACAAATTCTTATTTTCAGATTCTAGTGATTCAATCTTATTCAGGGATGCATCATTATTTTTGGACTTCTCAACCTTTTTTAAATACTGCGCTGTTAATTTTTTATACTGATCAAATAGTTTATAATATGCATCTCTTAATTTATCAATTTCAATATCAGAGTCAGAATAATATACTTTATCATCTCTTGATTCGACCATAAAGAAAATGTTATTGACTTCTTTAGTCTCTTCTTCTTTAAAGTTTTCAAAGTCCTCATTTGACCAAGCTGCTGTCATAGCTTGTTTCTTGGGTTTTTTGTTTTATGATTTTTCCTTTTGAAAAAGAGGGAATTATGGTCTTATATGTCTGGTTCTTGCATTGATATCATATGATTTGATTGTTTTGTGTATTGCTATTACTGTTACTCCCTTTTGATAGGAACTTGTTGTTTATAGTTTTCTTGTTTCCTTCTCTTTTCTTCATGATCTTCTTTTTGTAGAAGCGAACATATTTTTTGACCATGAAATTGAATTCGTCATGTCATTCTATTTGCAATTTAGTGTTGCTTTCAACTCCATTTGATTCATTAGCTGCTTTTAGTGTCATTCCTCTTTTGTATGAGGATCCTTCATCCTGCCTAAGTTTGGCTTTATGAATCATTCTATTTCCTCTTAACCAGTCGAATGAGATAGTGTCGAGATCCTTTGTAGTCTCTAGAGTTGTCACTTTAGGTTTCCATTCCTTTGGTAGTGATCTTAGAATCTTTGTCACAAGCTCATCATTGGGATATATCTTACTTAAGTTCTTCAAGATAGTGGAGATATTGTTGAAACATCCTAAGAATTCGTCTATCGTTTCTTCCTGTATCATGTAAATAGTTTCATATTGATGCACTAAAAGACTTGTTCTATGTTTCTTTACCTCGTTCATTCCTTTAAAGGTGATTTGTAGTTCGTCCCACATTTCCTTTGATGTAGAACAGTAAGATATCTTTTTTTACTCTTCTAGAGATAGTGCATGGATAAGATAATGTCTTACTTTGGCAAT
This sequence comes from Erythroxylum densum, assembly GCA_024678245.1. NCBI lineage: Eukaryota > Viridiplantae > Streptophyta > Magnoliopsida > Malpighiales > Erythroxylaceae > Erythroxylum > Erythroxylum densum. The sequence goes on from JANPWT010000009.1 coordinate 22,712,025, forward strand.
TAGTTGCACGTTTCTTCTATCAACATCAATCCATACTTCTACATCAGTAGTAGGAGGTGTGGCTCCACCTTTGATATATAGCTTGCCAGATTTTAATATTTATAGATTGAAGATAAATAGTCATTCTCTCTTTCCAATAGAAGTAGTTATTCTATTGAAATAAGGAGGCATTGAGACAGATTGTCCTTCAAGGCTTCTTAAATTGGTTGCCATGATCTATCATGTGTTGTAAAATACAATAAATGTGAAACCTTGCTCTAATACCAAATTATAAAGCAAACACATGCAAGAGGGGGGTGAATTGTGTGTAATTTTTTTTTCAAGGTACTTAAAAATTGATAATATCCTTCTAAACAAAATAAATCTATAATAGAAGGGTCCTATCAACTTTTGAAAAGATCCTATTAATGTTGAAAACGAAAGGATCTTATTGATTAATAGGAGCATGCTAATGCTAAAAAAGAAAGGAATCTATTAATCGATAGGAGCCTATTAATGCTCAAAATGAAAGGAACCTCTTACGATATAAAAATAGAATAAGCCTATTCTAAAACCAAAGGAAGCTCTTGCAACTTGAAAAAAATAAACACTATAATACGAAAATTTAAAAGTTAAGAGAGAGAGAGTGACTTAGTCAATTTATATTGGTTCAACTTATAATGAAGCCTACGTTCATCCCTTAAGTATTCAACTTAAGTATTTCACTATATCCAAATAGTAAATTTTTACTAGCCTCTTCAAGCTCACATGTATATATTTTTCAAGGTTCATCAACCTTCCACACTCGTAGTGTTTAGCTAACCTATATAAGCTCTCAATAAGAAATGTATAAAGGATTTAACACTCTCTCTCAATAGAGTGATTTCAATTTCTAGGGCACAAAAAGTTTGATATAACTTTCAAAAAAATTGATGCTGCTAAGGTATTTCACAAATCTATTTGTATTGCAAATGCAGTGGATCTACCTTAAGTATACATTTTCTTCAACTAGCCGTTGCTTAATCTTCGATATCATCTCTGATAAAATCTTTGATATTCAAATGTTAAGATAAATGTTTTGTCAAAACTTCTGAAGCTAATTATTCAAATTAGTAAGATCCTTCTAAATGTCACGGAATCATTTCTAATTAGGTAAGTTCATAAAGAAGGTTCCTGTAAGAAAGAAAGCAATTATCCTATGATTTTATTTCCTTTTAAGAATTATATAGTTGTCTATACAAGGAAGTAAATCCAAATTAATTTTGATATTATAAATTTATCATTAAAATTGTTAAACATAAACCTTGAGATAACATTATTCACAGACGTCATCAAATAGCAAAGTAGATGACGAAAGAAAATGTAATATAATATGAATTTAGGGATTCATGCTAGGAATGATGATGTGAGTTAATGAGTTTTTGATTGTGGATTAAATAATTAGGTTGCATTTTAGTTTTTAGGGATTAAGAAATAGATTACATGCAATTTTTTTAGGTTAGAGGTTTTTTTACATTTTTATCAAATAAATGATTATTTCAATTTTTTAATTCACAAACAATGTGTGTGTTTCATTGTCCATAAAAAGACAGAAAATACCAATATGTAATATTTTAAATTTAATAAATAATTAAGTAAAAAATAAAATTTAAGGAATTAAATAAAAAGACAGAAAATACCAACATGCAATATTTTAAATTTAATAAATAATTCAGTAAAAAATAAAATTTAAGAAATTAAATACTCTAAACAACAATGAGCTTAAACACTTTTTTTCTTCTTAGGCTTGAACTCGCAAACTTGAGCGGATTGTGAGAGTGTTTTAAAGAATGGTTTACCAATATCCTCCAAGTCCGAGCCCTTAAGGTATGTTTAGTTGGGGTTTTAATAATGGAATGAAATGAAATGTAATATTATTCCATCATTAGAGAGGAGAGTTTATAATGGAATGAAATGAAATAGGATAAAAGAGGAGGGTTTCATATTACATTCCATTCTATCCTAAACAATAAAAATGAAAACCTCCAATTTGGGGGGTTTAGGATAAAATGTAAATGGTGAACAACTTTACACAATATTACATATAAACCCTTCATCTAAATAACATTTCACTATATTACATTATGAATACTTCCATCCATCCTAAACAATAATTTTCTAATATTACATCTATTTATATTCCATTCCATTAAAAACCTTACGTCTAATCAAACATAGCCTTAAAGTTCAAGTTCGAGTTTCTTTAAGAAAGGTACATCTATTTAGCCTTTCATTTCAAAGAGCAAAAGATTGATTGGACTAGCAATCAATAAAGTAACGCCTCAGTGTTATATGAATTACGTTTTTTGTATCTAATGTATAATACTCTACATTATGGTCCTAATCTAGTCTTCCAAAGTTTTAACCATGTCACAAGGGTTTAAAAATTATATAAATTAATAACTTTTATTATATAATAATTTCTTATAGTTGTATAATACTCTGCATTATGGTCCTAGCCTAGTGTTCCAAAGTTTTAACCACATAATAAGGGTTAAATTTTCTCAACAATTTGATTAATATAATAAAATTATATAAATTAATAACTTTATTATATAGTATTTTATAGTTCTGATTTGATTCAAGAAAACAAATTTAATAAATTCATAAAATAGTGCTTTTATGAAAATTTTATATAATTAAGTGGTCTTATTCATATCATAAATTAAGAATTTGGCTAAAATTACACATGTATAATTAGTTATGATATTTTCTTAAAATATAACTCTGCCATAACAAGTTTTTTTTCTTGAAATTATATTTATTTGGATTTTTATTTTTTTATTAAGTCCAAAAGTTTTTGAAGAGAAATTTCTCAAATTATTTTACATATAATGAATATTTGGATTCACTTATTCATATTTAATTGACTAGATTGACAAATTTTATTGAATTTTAATTATCAAAATATATGCTTAGTGCATTGAGAAAATATTTAATAAGTTAATAAACTATTAATTTATCTATTAACTAATTTTTAATTAATAGAATTCACAAAAACTTGATCTTATTAATTTGAATAAGCTTATATATATATATATATATAATAAGCACGTATATGTTTATAAAAACAGGTCAATTAAGTCAAATCTAGATCAAAATAAAGAAGTACTATGATATTAGGGTTTAGTAACATCCTTTAAATAATTAAAATTAACAACTTTTTAAACTTAAACAAATTGACTCAAAAGAATTAAGGTTTCAAATGTGCAAGCAAAAAAGAAGGGTGATAGGATAGAACTTTTCTTTTTTTATGGAAAAAATTTGAAGTTGAAAAGACTCATTCGTATATCAATGGTCTTATAAATAAGACAAAATCCATCCGTTCTTATATATTGTTCATTAATGGTTAGACTAAGAAGCTTGATTAAATTGCTGGAATTGGCTTTGATTAACCAAGTTATTTGTTTAGTAAAAGGAAATTGTTCTGTCATTAGGTGTTTTGACATAAGTGTTATAAAGGTGTTCATAGATGCCAAGTTTATACCATAAGTTGTGCCTACTCCTTTGCACGACAGTTTCATTTAGGCCTGTTTAAGTAAGACTCATTCTTCTCCCGTGATTGTTAACTAACAAAATCTTGTTCTCGAACACTTCACGACCTTCGCAATGTTCAACTTTTACACTCTTGCAAGAAAACTATGAAAGTACTAAAATATTAATTGCAACAATAAAAGCCTAAAAGAGATATAACACATGCTAACATTTATTACTTCCCTCAAAGTATATAAAATAATGCTTTCTCAATCTCTATGCCTAAGAAACAAGGCTCAAATGAGCTATTTATAGGCATCTTTGGCATGATGGCCAAGTTAGAATCCTAATAGAACTCAATTACCGAGATTACATCTTATCCTTATCACTTATCAGGTTACATCACATTATCCAATTAAATGTTATCCCATCTAAATAGGAGTACATCATAACTAATAAGATAAAAGATAACATTTACATAATGATCCATTCATATCTGCAAAGATCTCCATTGGTCTTTATCTTTAGAGCTGATGTCTATCAGCTATGGTCTTATCTGTCACATCATCCAAGATCTTTCTATGATCTTTATCCGTTGATGATAAGTCATCAAAACCTAAAGCCTGTCATAGCACACTAATCCGATCCAATGCTTACCTATGTCAAGTTTATTAGTTATGATCTATTCATTTGAGCATACACTAAATCCTTAGTCCATTAAGAACCCATCCTTAGCCAATTTAACTTGTATAAGGTTCGAAACTCTACCAAAACTCGCACTAGGCTTGATTTAATTTGCTAAGTTACCTTGGAACTCTTGCATGCCACCGTCATGCATGTGATCCAGCTAACGTTCCTCCCGGGACTCATTTGCAGCTAGCTCTGAAGTGTCTACATATGCTAAGGGGCTATCAATAGACATCCACGACTGTTGCCACTAAGTGATAACTTTAACAATATTCTAGCTAACGATGCCTCTATCACCACTCGTTACCTAACCACTCAATTAATAATAATAGTTGGGCTTATGAATTCTTTTAACTCTTACTACAAATTCAAATGTCAAGTATATAAAGAAAATGAAAAAAAAGAGTTAATAGAAAGTTTTATGCGCTTTTCAGTTATTTCTCTTATCTGTGAAATGTAAAAGACTAAACTTTCTTATAATTTTACTAAAAGAAATGATTTTTAATTATACCAAATGGGCAACCCTTGGTCAAAAGAAACACAGGGATAACATTACCAAAGGTACGTGGCGATGTTACAATATGAATCGAGAAAGGCTCTATGAGATCCTACATCAGTTAGAGAGGAGAACGAAGTACGTCTCACAAGGGTATAGATAACTCTTCCTCATAGTTACGTTTTCCCAACTACGAGAGAGCAAAACCGTGAGGGCCTTGGCTCGATGGGCAACCCAAAGCGGACAATATCTATAGACAGGTGGTCTAGGCTATTACAAATGGTGTCAGAGCCGGTTCCCAAACCGTTGTACTAGCAAGGACGCTGGGCCCATAAGGGAGGTGGATTGTGAGATCCCCACATCGATTGGAGATGAGAGCGAAGTGCACCTTATAAGTGTATGAATACCTCTTCCCTATAGACACGTTTTTTGGATGCAGGAAGAGCAAAATCGTGAGGGTCTTGGCCCGATGGGCAACCCAAAGCGAACAATATCTATGAGCGGATAGTTTGGAATGTTACAGGCTCTTCCCTCCGTGACTCCTCGTGGAATATTTCATTGATAAGCCTTAATAGAGTTGCATCTTGAGTTTCCAACCCATATATCAGTCAAGTGATTTATAGAACAAATTTCATAAGAGATAAAAGATAAACAAAAATTGACTATAGTCTAGATTTCAAATATACTAACCAAGAAACAAGCTCTTCTTCTCTGAACGGTCATCAGTTCTCAAATCCTACCTTTTAGAAAGTTAAACTGACCAATCTTTTTCCGTATAACTTAGACCTCAAGCAAGATCTATATATAGTTTAAGACGTTCTGATACATAGGATTTTCATGAAGATGTAAATGTAAAGCATACTTTTCTTTCTTTATAACTGCGATCTTCTATTAAATTATTGTCAAATTAGTCTAATATAAATTATTTTGTGATTAATGTTGGAAAACATGATATATGATTATTCTAATATGAATTCCAATAAAATAATTCAATATAAATTTATTAAAATTTTATATTTTTTATTCATTTACTTATTCTTTGATTACATTCTGCGAGAAATAATCTCCTCCGCTTTCAGTCAATGTATTGTACTACGATGGACGGCAGCCTAACCATTGCTTAGTCCTCATTAATGTTATTTTTACGAACTACCACCGTACTGCAGTCTTTAAGAAATAAATAAATCAATTAATCAACAATCTGGAGTTGAATCCTTTAACTTTTGCATCATTGCATCTTAGATTTTTTTTCCCCTTGAATATTTCATGTGGATCACATCTTGGATTTATGTATATTCAGTGGCCTACTGATTTAAAGAATAATTTAAGATTGGATTAAAGAAAAGAAAGCAATCAATTTTGTTCGCCATGAAAACCTAATCATATAATCTAGTCAAAATTTACACACTAATTCAGTACGTTGACTGCATGCTTAAATAGTCGTAAATTAAATTCCACAAAACCCTAAACCTAAAAGAATATAAACTCCTACAGTCAAATTCTTTTTTAAGTGAATGAATTTCTGGCTTGTAAATTTTTTTATTATTTAGATTGTGTAAGTTACTTGATTTTTAATTATTAAATAATTGCATTCATAATACATAATTTAAGATCATAATGTCCGCATAAAAACTATTTAATTTGTATTTATAAAATAATAAGATAGATGACGCGACTATGGATTTTGTAGAATAAAAAAATAAATATTAATTTTGTAAAGCCATTATTCTTTATCCTAACAAAGGCCTATGCATCCTAAGATGCTGCTCTGGAAGTATTAGCTACTACAAGTTTGAATGGTACGAAGAAGATGGTTGCATATTTTTACAAGCAATAATGGAGTTAACTTCTGCAAAGGGTTTTTTTGAAGAAAGCTTTAACTCTTCAAAATACTTAAATATTGGAAATAAAGAATTGATATTTAACGATTACGGCGCAGATTTATCTTGAAAAATTATTCAACATACATACATATAAAGATAAGATAAGGTCGGGACTCGGGAGTGTTCCCTATAAAAAAGTAATGAATCAATCACAATTTGTCCTGCTTTGACATAATTGAATTCTTTGGTTATAATATAATGGTTCTCTAATATAAGTAGCTGCCTACCTTTACTTGACCAATCTAAGAAGTTCCTTTAACAAATATTAATGAATAATCGAGCAAAGAGGAAAATTAAAGGAGTGGGTGATTTTCAGGAAAAGGACAGCAGTCCCTCAAATTCATAGTTTTGGATGATCCCATGTACATATTACCGAGAATCTCTTGGGAAGTCGCTTCTGTCTCCTTCCTCCCCTCTTAATACTAATAGCCTTCACCACCTTTCTCTTAGCAGCAAAACAAATATAAATGTAAAAACTACATAACAACTACCACAACCACAACCACCTTCATCACCAACACCAACAACAGCACAAACACCATCAAAGCATATCATGTCTTCTCTTTCCTTCCACCTCTTCCCTACTACTCTTCCTGCCACTGCCACCTCTTGGTCCTCTTCCTCTTCTTTGCTCTTCCCTGGTTCTAGTAAGTATATGCTTCTTCTTTTCTTTGTTGTTTCAATCGTCTCTGCAATAATATAAAATCTCTTCCTTTTCTATTTTAAAATATTTCTTCTGAGTTACTGTTTTTTGATATACTAAAACTGCAAAGCCTTTATGTGGAGCGTTGGAGACCATTCTCCATCAGACCAATGTTTGTTGGTTTGTTCTGTACTTTCAGAGCTTAACCATATATGCAAGGTTGATGATGGTGCTCTTGAAGGAGAAGTATGAAAGTGTTGATTAGCATTGGCTTCATTATTAGCCTCAAGATCGTTAATCTCTCTTTTTTCCCCTTCGGTTATTTTCAAGTGTTGATCAAATATCTGAAAATGGACCTTGGTCGAGAAAAAATAAAACAGAAAAAAAGAAACAGGCATGGAGTTATAGATATCCAAGTGTTCCAAGGTGGAAAGTAAGAACTTTTCCTGGTCCATACTGACCAGAAGTTTTCAGAAGCGTACATAGCTCCTCCTCCTTTCCTTATCTTCGGGCTTTCTTCATTATTTCGTTTGTCACATTTTTTATCTTCAGCTTTGTCTTCTGTCCTTGATTCATTCCTTTTTTTTTTAAAATGAGAAGTAAGGACAATAAATGCGTTTACAAGAGAAGGATTCAATTCCCAGTGATTTAGAAAGGATGTCGTGACTCCTGATCATTGTTTTTGTTTTTATTAACAGCCTCAGTAATTAGTAGCTAAATATGGGCGGGGTGAAAATTAATCCATGCTTATCTATGTCTCTCTTGTTGAATAGGTGCTTTATTGAATGGGGCCATCGGCAAAAGATTAAATATTGATTTTCGCAAAAGATGCAGCGCTATATCCAACGCCCGTAGTCAAGGTACCATCTTTGTCTCATTTTACGGTCAGTTTCAGTAATATTTGTTTGTAATAAGGGCTAAAATCACCCTAGTGGATATTGATTATTTAATCATATCATATAATTTCTGTTTGTAGGATACTCAGACGTATTCCAAAAGCAAAATGATCTGCCTGTGGTCAAATGGCACGAGATTGTTGAGGATAAAACACAAGAAGAACTCAAGGTGATTTTCCGACGATTGCTACTTTGCTTTGTCAGAACTCTGGTCAAAGAATACTAGAGTTTCTCTATATTATTTCAATATATCTCTGATGCGTTTATCAATATAGTATAGCAATATAGTATTTCTCCCTAACCAGAGCAGATTTGCTCCTCAGAAGATATGAATATCTTTCTGTCACTATCTTCACTCAAATTTTCTGCCTATTTTTCTCCCTTCTCTCTCCTCCTTTATAAACCCCCCTCTTTAGGTACGTTCTGTTATTCCTAACTAATTTGCTACATCAGCTGGTAACTAACTCCCTCATTGGCTCACTGTTCTTCCTCTGGAATAAACCACTCTCTTTCTCTCCCGAAGATCCTAACATTGCCCCCTCCTGGAAGAACAACCTTGTCCTCAAGGCTGAAGTAAGGAAAATGACTCCCGTTCACATATGCATCCTCCCTTGTAGCTTGTGCTACTGTTTGGCCCTTCCCTTTAACCAGCCCTTGCTGTGTGGAGTCTCCATTTTCGTGGTTCCCATTTCCTCTCTTAGGTGTAATCTAAAGTCCTGCATTATCACCAAGTTAGACCTTTTGTCCCTCATGTTGGAATTGCATGGACATCTCCTTTCAATCCACCATGACCTTTCCTAATGTTTGTAACCAAGCAACCCCTAAGATCATATCCATTCTTTCTAAATCTAAGACATAAGCACAGGGCCGGGGCCCTCTATAAGAGGGGGCCCCTCAGCCCCCTCTTTAAGTAACTTAATGGCTATAAGCTATGAAGTGCTTTAACGTTGTAGATGGCTACAACGTTAAAGC
>JANPWT010000009.1:22796684-22806946 GCA_024678245.1 Erythroxylum densum
AATTAGAATGTGTTTGGGATTCCGGACGGGAGGTCCGTGGAAGTTGATGATTGTGTGATTGGGCTGAGATATAGAAGGGTATTTACCATTTGCAGGTTTTTGGTTAGTTAAAATGCAGCCGTTATGCTGCCAAATTTCTGATTTAAATAAAGATAGAGTAAAATAAGAATTGGTTAAGATTATATGAATTGAGTTTTTGTTTAAGGTTTGGAATTGATAAGTTCCAGATGGAATAAGTGTATTGCTTTGCATGAGATATTGGCAAATAAATAGAATAATAAGTTTTTGATTTCATTGATGAGATCTGTTTTGAATATGAAGAATCAAGTAAGTTGGGATTTGTATGATTGTATAAGATTTTGAGGGTGAATTTCCAATTGTGGGAAATTGTATTGAATGGTATGAGATTATATGAATTGAGTTTTTGTTTAAGGTTTGGAATTGATGAGTTCCAGATGAAAAAAGTGTATTGCTTTGTATGAGATATGCGATTAGTAATGAAAGATGAATAACATGAATAAGAAAGAAAAAAAAAGTTCACAGCAGTTTTGATCCGTTTCAGATAGGATTAGTCCAAGGTTTCTAACGCGCTAGTTTGTTTAGTTTTTTATGTTCACGCTTCGGATGTCGGTAATTTTTGTTTCAGTTTGTTTGAATCGTTTATTTGATTTGATTCCGAGCCAATTTGATTTGACTTCGTTTGTATGCTTTGATTTTCAAGTTGGCTTTCGATTCGAAATTGATTTGCTTCAATTCGTTTGCTTCCGCCTTTCGTTTTGATTCACCTTCCGTTTCGCAAATCGAAATCACTATACTTTGATTTCGATTTCCGCTTGGGATTTGTTTTCGCATTGTTTGTTTCCGATGCTTTCGAGCTATTTGTTTCACTTCGTTTTCTGATTGGCTGTTCGTTTTTGGTTGGGATCCGGTTCTCGGATCGGGTCCCAGCACCTTCAAAGAGGCCACCTTCCTATTCATTACCTAGGGATTCCCCTTTTAATAGGTAGGTTTTTTAGGAGTGATTGCATACCTTTTTTGGATAAAATTGACGCTAGAGTAAACAAATAGACCCATAAAATTCTTTCCTACATTGGTAGACTACAGTTGGTCATTTATGTGCTCTCAACTTTTCATGTGTATTGGTCTAGTTATTTTATTCTACCTTCCTCCATTATTAAGGATATAGAGACTAAATTAAGAAAAATCTTGTGATCTGGGAATGTAGTGTCTAACTCTCATGCAAAGGTTAAATGGAATGACCTATGTAGCCCTAAAAGAGAGGGTGGTTTAGGCATCAAACACTTATCTACGTGGAATAATGTGTTTATAGGAAAAAGAATATGGGTAATATTTAATGATAAGGAAGTTTTGTGGGTTAGATGGGTGCATGCCACTATTCTTAAAAGGAAAACTTTTTGGAATGCACAACCTGCTAATAATAGTTCATGGAGTTGGAGCAAGCTGTTACATGTTAGGGATCTTATTGGAAATCAATTCAGATTTAAGATAGGAAATAGGTTATCTACTTTCTTATGGCAGGACTCTTGGCATCCAAGAGGTATTTTGAAGGACCACTTAACTCCCAGAGTGATCAATGGATCAGAATTACTGATGAATGCAAAATTTTCCGATGTCATCAGAAATAATATGTGAAGCTGAAGGGAAGCCTCAATTGAGACCATACGAACCTTGGAGCCCTTACCATATCAACCAGAATACTCCCGACCTGATAGATTGGAGTGGCAGGAAGCCCCTCCAAAACTTACACAAATGCTTCAGCCTACTCTACCTTGAGACCTCCTAATCCTTGTGTCCCTTGGTGCAAATTAGTTTAGCATAAAGGAACTAGCCCAAGATAGTCCTTCATCCTATGGTTAGCTTTTCTTTAATAAGTTACAAACGAGGGACAAACTTCTCTTTTCATATGTCCCAAATCACTGCTCCTTATGTTTCTTAGAGAATGAGTGCATAAGTGCATTGACCATATGTTCTTTGAATGTACCTACTCAAAAACAGCATGGACACATTATTTAAACCATTTTCAGATCCATTTATCAAATCTGATATCCCTTCAAACCTTCCCAAGCTGGTTTAACCACCCCTTAAATTACGCAAATATTGACCTCAACCTTCTCATCATTCTCTGTGACTGTTTATAACATTTGGACCGAAAGAAACAATTGGACATTCAAAGACAAAGCCTTGAAAGTTGGGAACATAAGCACTAGAGTGGTCTTCCAAGTTATGGAACTTCTCAACATAAATACTGAAGGGAGGTAATTTGTGTAAGGATTATTTTCTCTAATGTTTATTTTGCAGGTTATCCTAGTTCTTGGCAATAAGAGACCATCCCTCCTTTGCTGGTTTCTTAAAGAATTAGAAGTATCCTTTAGGTTTCACCAAGGAGGGATGGGTGAGAACTATGCTAGCTTACGATGGAAACCCCAAACTTGGGATCATGCTGTTAGAGACAAGATGGATGCAAGAAGCAGGGAGAAAGGGCTCTACCTTCTCCTCGGTAGTTTCAGCAAAGAAGACCCCACCCTCTTCAGCAAATTGTAAAGCATAGTTCAAAAGCTTTAACCTAAGAAGGTGGGTCTCAAAATTCTATTTTAGTTGAGAAAATGCTTGTCTATTTTACTTTTTCTTTACTACATTAGTCTGTAAGTGTATGTGATTTGGTTAAGGTATACCTTTCTACAAGGTCATCTTGGTGGGTAGATATGTATAGGTAGTTTGTTGTGGTATGTTCAATTCATTAGTTGTAGAGTTCCTCATATCCATAGGTGTGACTTTTCCTTTTGCGATTGGAAAGAGAGTTGCTTCTTGGGCAATCTCTTGATTTGTACATAAATCTTTGTTGATTTATTTAATTTATTGATTTACCAACAAAAAAATAACATCGTTTTCTCAATAAAATAAAGAGTTGGTTTGTTTGAGTTGAGTTTTAGGTCAGGTCAACTTGAATTTAGCTTGTTGATTTTGAACTAAGTCTAGCTGGATCGAAATGCAAACTTTTTACATACCCACTCTCAATGTGAGAGTATGAAAGAAGTTTGATTTATTGAGATTAGTCCAATTTAATTAGTTGGATTAGCCTTATGTCCATTATCACTATTTTTTTGATCTTCATACATGTCATTCTTAAGCTCTTTTAAGGACTTCAATGATATCAAATAAATAAGATTCATTTGAAAGCATGAGAATAGGATAAGGGGGAAAGAATTAAAAATATAAAATCTTACCTAAATTTTTGTTATAGTCTATTTATATAATTAGATTACAATTATAATTCTAAAAGAATTATTTACGTCAAGGAGACTACACAAGGTCAAAATATAAACGTATTTATTTATTTTGAAAATATTTTTATATATTTAGTACTTTTTATTTTTATTAAGTGTCAAAATGTCTGTACTAAATAAAGCTTTAATCCTTTGTTTGTTTATGCTTGCTTATAAACTTAAAGGAAGTCCAACAAACTCATGTCAGTTTTAACCATTTATGGTTAACTAAGATTTTCTAATTATTCACGCTTGAGTAAATATATACTAGTTTTGATTTCTCCATCTAAAAAGAGAATAGAATACTTAACTAATTCATATGTTGATCCTACTAGAGTTGTTTATAATCCCAGAATTGTTAAGCTTAGTAAACAACTTATGCTTATAACTCATAATAACTATTTGTTACAATCTAAATATTATGATATCAAGTCAATCTATTGATGTAAGAGAGACAAAAAAACACAAATTCCACCTTGACCATTAAAGTGAACCTCATCAATGCCCTTATAATTAACACAATAAGAGTACTATGCATAGAGACCTAATTTAATAACTAGGAACCCTCTAACTCCTAATGTTATAGTGAAACAACAATTAAACATATTTAAAATGTTATTTTTGGATACTTGTGACAGTATGCACGACCCTAATGATCTTGCTCATAGGCATAGAGAGCTCATGGACCTATGCGATGCATAAGTTGAAATCAAGTATAAGGCCTTTCCTCCACTTTAACAAGAGCAGTGGAATACTTATTTCAAAAATTGCATCCTATGTCAACTAACACATTTTAATATGACTATTAAATTCATCTAACACTTTATTTGTAATAAGCACAAACTGATGGACCTTATCTATTTGATATCAATAACTCAAAGAAAAGAAGAAAATCAGAGCTTGCTTAGAATGCTGAACCCAATTTTCAATTTTGAATATGAGGGTAGCAACCTTCATAAATAGATAAATACCTAGATAATCCTTCTGTAATTTCGTGAAAAAAGAATGGCTTTGAAATTTGAAGGAAGTACACAAAGTACAAAGTACCTTAATTTAGAAGATGTTAAGAAAATTTGAGAAGCTCAAATGCTAAAAGTAATGAAGAAGAAAAAGGGGTGCATCTTCAATATATGATGAAGAGAAGAAAGAACTATGGGAAGAACAAGCTAAGGATGAAAGTAAAGGAAAGAGGTAGGAAGGGCTTTTAAGGTTCAACACCTCACTAAGTAGTGTAGTTGACTGCATGTTAAATAATGATTTAGTTGTGAAGCCAAAAAAAAATGGCACTAACCCCTTGAAAAGTATTAAAAACTTATACTCGCACTTCCATTATGACATAGGACATAAGAACAAAGATTGTAAAAACTTCAGAAGGGTGTTAATTCCCTTATTAGGTAAGGTTAAGTCATTTTTTAAAGAAAAATAATAGGATGATCTTTGTCTAGGGTCAAGGAATAAGGAACCAGAAAAGGAATCACATCCCCTATAAAATGGTTATACATATGATTGTAAGAGGAGATCATAAAGAATCAAGATCAAGTCTAAGAAGGTACCATAAGGAGGAAGTTACGATTAACAAGTTAAGTCAGACAAACCTAAATAGAGGATAAGTTTCTTTGAAATCACTTTTCAAGAGACTGATAGTAGATTTGCAATCTAATCTTATAAGAATGTCATAATAAAAACACTATTAGTAACTAATTTTTTAGACAAAAGAATATTAATGGAAAAAGAAGCATTATAGATGTTTATCATATGATACCTTTTTAAAATAGTGATCTCTATGAGCATACAAAAATCTATAATAACACTTTTACTGAATTTTAAAGGAGATCAAATATAAACATAAGGAAAACAAAAAGTCTCTTTCCATGATACTAAGAACAACCTTAAAGAAAATTAGAAATATGACATAATTCTATACAGGTAGATGGTGAGTGTATAGTTGATAAATACTTCTAATGCTACCAGAATTTTATTATTACAAATAGATTGCCCACTAATAGGTAAATGTGCCTGTTATTGGTAAATAATAAAAAATAGTAAGTAGGATATCAATCCTAGAAAGAAACGTTGTGAATAGAAAAGCCTATCTTTATTAATTAGTAAAAATGTAATAAGTAGAAAGATGAAGGTTATGGATTTTTGAATAAAGAATCATAAAACAAAATTAAACTAACTTCATTAATAGCCAAGAAAATAAATGATAAAACAACCAACCAAAAATGAATACAGTCAAATAGTTACGTCTAAATGAGTACTTTTTCAAGTAGCACTTTTGACTTCATAATTTAATTAATTTAGATTGGATATGTTCTTTTGATCTATAGGAATTTTAGACATTGAAGTTATACTCTCTCAATCTACAACAATCTACTCTTTGGTTAATTAACTCATATCTCCACCTATGCTAATATATGTTTGTGTGTATTAAGTTCTATCAAATCCTATGAAAGGTTTCAACCTAACGCTAGAAAGATTACGTATGTCTCTCTCAAACACCTTGTTTACCCTCTTTTATCTAATCTACATATCACTTATAAGTGGTCTCTTTAAAGTCGTCCATAGGTGAATTAAACTCAATTTTTTTTGTTGACATGAATAAATCAATAGTAAAACCCAAAAAAATTTAGCTCATAGAAATATATTTCATATGATAAATTAAATAAATAAATCCATTTTAAAATAACTACTAGCATTTTTTCCTATTTAAATATAGAAAATGTATTTAGCCATAAAACATATTCAAAATAATATAATCAAATGAAAAAGAGGAGTCAATAGGGGTAAATTTAGATAAATTTCCTACTTTGATTACAACTTGATTCATTGAGATGATGTCTCGATCTTAATTCTCTAGTGAAACTTAAAATTGAGTGCCTAAGGGTTAGAGAAGTCTTTTGCAGCTAACCCTACATTTTGGAGAGAAATGATGTTTCTTAAATTTGTTTTCTCCGAAAGACATGTAAACTCCTATAAAAATTAGAAGTTTCATCTTTAAATATGTTTTACTCTACCTAAGTCATAGTCTTTCCCATGTTTGTGTTTTTATGGATAATAAACACAGCCTGTAGTATGACTATATGTCCATGTTATGAATAAAGATAACTACATAGCTTATAACATGACCATGTCTCCTAACCATGGATTCAATTGTTTTCAATTAGACTTGTAGATGTCTCTTATATAGTCATGGCTTAAACTTTTTTATTTGTTACATTTGATGCTTATATGCATAAGAGAGTAGGTCAAACCAATGTTGCAAAAATCGTACTGGCCTTGGTACTGGATTGAATTATGGTATGGTATTGTATCGATACTGGTCAATATCGAGTATCATTTTGGGTGATTTTTTAAATTTATGAAATAGTCCCTGAATTTTTTTAAAAAATTGCAAAATGATCTATTGTCATATTGTACTGTATACTTTATAAGTTTACATCAACCCAATACCCAATACTATTATACTAATTTTAAGAATATGTAACCAAAATTTTATATCAATTTTCAATTAATTATTTACTTTATGTTTAAATAACATTCTCATTCTAGGTTTTATTTTAAGTTGAAACTTTCAACTTTCAAATTCATGCATGCCCAAGGTGCATTTCATTCACATAAACCAAACCACAACCATTTAAGATAAATCCTACATAATCCAAACCACAACCAATCCAGCAAACATAAACCAAACCTCCATTAAGATAAACAAAATCATGCATCATTTCATTCATTTCCAATCCAGGTATCCAAAAATTCACAAATCATAAATCCAATTAACAATTTAATTCCAAGTTTCAAATTCCAACTCATTCATAATCACAAAGGCAATTAAGTAGAAAAAAACACACCCAAAAAAATTCACAATCTAGGTATTTACTTCAGGTATTAGTGTCGAGTCGAGTTTGGATATGGATTTTTTCTAGATCTGTCGATTCCAAATGCGGTGGTGACAGGCAATGGTGGACGACTGAAGATGAAAGATTGTGGCATCCCGCATGGAGGAAAGCGACACAGAGGAGTGCTGAAGCCTGAAAGTGGTTCGGTGATGGCGCGTGGTGGCATCGTCCACAAAGAGAAGGGCTAAAATTGGTGCAATGATGGCATGGAGAAAGCTAAGCTGAAAGTCGTGCAGTGGTTATGTCGTCAGGAAGGAGAAGCAGTCACTGAAGAGGAGAACAAGAGAGAGAGAGAGTGGAGAGAGTGTCTGAGATTGAGAGAGAGAAAAACAAAAAGGAGAGAGAGGAAGTAAATGAGTGAGGGTTGGGTTAGGGGTAGGTAAATAATTTTGAATACAGTTCCAGTTGGTATACAACTAGTATTTTGAATACCAACCAGTACAGGCCAAAACCATGCGAAAAAAGGGTGTTGGTCGATAAATTTACACTAATATAGTACCTTCCGGTTGATACCGACTGGTATAGAATGATACTCAAAACTCTAGTTCAAACCATATTCCTCTAAAAACTGTGAATTTCTTCTTATCTTCAATTCTTGAATAATATCATCTCAATGTCCAATTTGCAGTATTACATGAAAAGATAACAAAAACTAAGTAAAACAAGAAAATTCATCATTAAAATCAAGAATAATAAAAAATATATGTGTAACTCATGCTCATCAAATATCCCCACATTTAAGGTTATACTTGTTCTCAACCAAATCAATTTCATCACTCTTAACTAAAACATGTAGCGACTCCAGAAAAAATTCAGTAAATCAATAAGGCATAAAGCTGTAATGTTTATCAAATAGTTAGGCTTTTATATACGTACTTTAAGTAAATCAAATCAATCTACCTCAGCAATCTTTTAATCCTTAATTTACGAAATTCAACCTAATGTATAAAGTAGATATACATGAGAAAGAGGCTTTAACTTTCAAATATTTAAGCAACCTGAATGAACAAAAAATACACTTAACTATCAATTAACAAAGGAACATTTAGAAGTTTGTTTGAAAACCCATCTAACATTTTGATGCAAAAACAAACACCTTTTTATGAAAGTTCCCAATTACTTAGTTAGGTCACTTTTTCAAATAAATATTATCGCCACTCTTTAACTTCACTTTTTGCTTAGGTTAAAGCCTGTGGAATGGATTTATTTATGGTCATTTACTTACATATTTTAGTTTTTTAACCTATATTTTTTCAGTAGGATACTAAAATGCTTATAAAAAATTCACTTTTAACTTATTGATTTGCCCAAATTATATACAAAAATCAAAATGTAAATTAAGTATTCGTTATCACAATTGTTGGAGTAAATTAGAACTAATAATAAATAATAAAAACATCTAATATGAATCTCGTTGATACGAGGAGTCTGGGAGGTCTAGTAGTACGTAATCTTACCCTTAACTAATAGAGAGACTGTTAAATTAGAACTAATAGTTACCAAAAATCATAATTATTGTTCTAAAATCGTTTAATCATAAAAAACAAACTTATAGTGTATCATCGTGATTAATCTTCTATTATTGACAAAAAATTTCTTGAATTTATTATATTTTAAGCTAATTATAATAAAATTGATAAGTATAACAAATAGGGTCTATTAATTAATCGATTTCCTCCCTATAGTTTAGTTGTATATTATCCTTAACATGCAAGATATAATTAAACATTAAGGATAAAAAATATAAAAGGAGGAAATAAAAATAATAAGCTTCCTTGGCTCCTAGTTATTGTTTTTTGTCCAAGGTATTCTTGATCATCATCTAGACATTATTTCTACTTTGTAAATAAACACAATTAATAAAAACACCAAACAATAATATGATAGAGGTAATTTACATTAAATTATGCTAAGATAAAATAAAAAACACAAATGAAATAAAAAATAAAAAATAAAATAAATAATTAAGGTGACAAAGGAAGAACATAATGTTAAACATTCCATAAGAAAAAGAAAACAAAAGAGAGGTTGAATCTATAGTAGGCTCATCATAATTTTCACCCTCCTCTTTTGGCATCATGAAGAACTATGCATGTTGCTCACAACAACCTACATGATGAATATAAGTAGACAATTATTGCTCTATCCTTCACAAACCTATATGATGAACATAAGTAATAGTTATTGCTCTATCCTTCACAAACCTATATGATGAACATAAGTAGATAGTTATTACTTTATCATTCATAATCTCCATCCCTACTTATTTAATTAAATTTTATCCTCTAGAGTTTGGAGGCCTATCTTTGTTGCTCTTTCTTGAGATTAAAAATGATCTTTTCAATCCCTTCCCATAATAGCTATTGTGATGTGAGTTAGGCCTGTTGGGCGTCGATTTCGGAACCCAACTCTCAATCGGAACCGTATAGTCTGAGCATATTATCCTATGGGGTTATTTTCAATAACCCTTATTAGTCATCATCCCAAAATGGTGACGTGCCCATGATGATCAAACATCAAGCAAACTTATTACTTTAACTCAACCTACTACGAGGAAATCAATATAAACATACATACATAACTGAACTACTTCAATCTGTAATTTCATTACTAAAACAACAGAGTTGGAAAACTTTATTTACATATCCAAAAGCCACACCATTAGCTTATCACAAAAATACAAATAGCAAATTTGTGGAAGTTCCCTTAGACTCTTGATCAATTGACTTCTTAACTATCACCTAAAGACGAGACAGAAAGGGGGCGAGCTTGAAAGCTCGTGGGTAATAGTTTATAATAGAAAATAAGCAAAAATCATTTTCAAAACTCGTTGCGATTTTAAATTTTCAAAACCAAAGTAATTTCATATGCAAAATATCATCAAACACTTATTCCTCAAATTCTCAATTTATAAAACAATTTATGAACAATTTTAAATCATGTATGCATCAAACTTGTCAACATATCATAAGCGCATAAACACATCATAATTATTTGGGTGGATCCAAAACAGAATGTACTACACAATTCCCATGAGGGTCTTGTGTAGCCTTGAACTTATGAGAGTCCATAAAGGAGC
>JANPWT010000009.1:22809430-22824817 GCA_024678245.1 Erythroxylum densum
TTTCTGCAAGGAACATCATTTTCTTGGAGGAGTTGTTGAAGAACTTGATGAAGTTGGAGAACTTGATAGAGATGATGGACTAGATCAAGCTGAAGGTGATGATGAATTATCATCATCAGTATCCATGGAGAAGATTTGAACAACCTTGTTTATTTGTCCAATCTCATGTACTTTTCTCATTAAACACCACATCACAACTGATAATCAACTTATTAGTCAAAGGATTATAAAAATGATAATCTTTAGTTTCAGTATTATAGCCCACAAATATGCACTTCACATGATAATTTAAATTATTTATATATGATTTTGGGATGAATTGGAACTAATATGACTTATCTCTATGTGAATTTTAAGCTTTATGAGGTTAATTCTCATATGTTTCAACTTTATTTCTTAATAGGTGCAAATGGATAGATTTTGGAAAAATAGGCATAACTTTTTCTCTGGATATCAGATTAAGGTCATACAAGTACGCTTTCGAAGAGGACTTTGAGTTCTACAACTTTCATGAGATTCCAAAGAGAGATTTTGTTGTCTAAATGGTCAAAATTGCACAAATTTATAGATGCCCATTGTATGTCTGCCTAGCGGATATTATGTCCTCTCAAACAGAGAGGGGTTGGAAAGCTAGAAAACTCAAGAAGGTTCGCTCAATAGACATAAAGTCTGCCTAACGAACATTGACGGTGTTGTTATGATCCATATTCCCTTGTTTAGCAAAAAATAGGTTTCTTTAAGCCTAAAACACTATCAATACTCATTTTTAAGAACAAAAGAGGGGGCTCTGCACTGAAAACAAAGCTGCACAAAAGGAGGCACCCAAAAGAGGCAAAGAAGAAGATCAAAGAGGATTGAATCAAACATTGGAAGCAATCTTGTTTTGTGTTCTCTCTATCTTCTTTCTCTACTCTTTCATGGTTGTTGATTGTCTTTATTTGTTTAGATTCTTTTATCATGTTCTAGAACTAAACCCCATTTAAGGTTAAGGATGTAGCCTACTTTGGGGGATTGATTTATATTTTATTGATTGATTGGTGTGGAATGAAAGTTCTTGGGATATGTTTATCTTTCTTAAACTTCATTGTTGTTTCTATGCTTGATCACCATAGATGCAACCTTAGGATTATGATGAACTGAAAGGTGAAGAGTGATTTGTACAATAGGATGATAAACACATTAGATTTAGAGATAGAGATATCCTAAACTAGTGTGCTAATTTATGATTACTTGTTTTTAATGAATTTGACTAGTTAGGTTTCACATTGAGAGATGGTAATCAACTAGTTAGGTATTCTTATATGCCTTGAGAGAAAATATAAGTAAATTTGTACAATTGTTATTATAACCTATCATTCAATCAATTCCATAATTTATTGATCAATTTCTTAAATTGGTGAACCCCAAACCCCTAAGTCTAAATCATCATATTTCCCTTATTTGTTTATTTACAGTCTTTACAATTTATTGTCTACTCTAATCCAATCATCCTTTAAGTTTCTTGCTATTCTAGTTCAAGTAATTAGGATTAATTCAGTAGTGAGTATCTAAGTCCTTGTGGGAGACGACCTTGGAATACTTGATTTGTAGGTACCAAGAATGAATTTGTGTACTTATATATTTTGTCGACCAAGTTTTTGGCGTTGTTGTCGGGGACTAATTTATATTTGCTACTATTAATTCTAGTTATTTTTAATTTTACCTTTTTCTTCCATTAATTACTTTTAACCCTTTGTCTTTGTTTTATTTTAGGAGCTACATGAACTTAAAGCATTCAAGAAATATGAACAACGATCAACCAATTGAGTTAAATCCTGAAATAGAACGCACTTATAGAAGGAACAATGCCCAAAGAAGAAGAGAGATAGCAAATAATAATCAAAATCCAAATCTGCATGGGGAAAAAGATATGGGGAACGATCAATTCATTAAAGAAAATCAAGCTAAACCGGTGGTTGTTAATCTTGCGGTACGGAGAATTAGAGATTATCAAATGCTATTTATTATTGGTAACGTTCTTGCATTTAATTGAGTACAGCAGTAAGGGATAATGAGTTGAAGCAGATTCATCTATCTATATTGCCACAATTTAATGGAATGTTGAGTGAAGATGCTCTAGCGTTTATGAGAGATTTCTATGCTACAATTCAGACTCTTCCATTGTATAGATTGTCCGAAGATGAGTTAAGGCAAAGGTGTTTTCCTATTGCATGAAGGGCTTAGTAAGAAACTAGTTGTTGAACTTAAAGGTAGATTCCATTGATACTTGGGACAAAGTAATGGAGAGTTTCATGATGAAGTGGTACCTAGCCCACAAAACTCTCGAACTAAGAAAGATAATACACTGGTTCTTACAAAAAGAATGAGAAAATTTTCATGAAGCATGAAAGCTATTTAATTACCTCTTTAACCAGTGTCCTCATCATGGATTTGATACATACTCTTTGGCTCAGTTTTTCTACTATGATCTCACTTATCACAATTAGCCTTTGGTGGATTTAAATGTTGGTAGGAATATTAGTAACCTGAGTTCCCAAAGGTTATGGAATATTTTCAAAAAAGTTACGGAGAATTCACATTGTAAGGTGACTAAGAGCAAAGATGCTACTCTTAATGAAGTGGGTTCTAAACCTGACATGGCCTACCAAGTTGCCGAGATAAATAAGAAGTTGAATAGGTTGATGAACACAACAAGTCTGGTAGGGATCTTTGGACTCTTTGTGGTTGATTTGAGCATACAACAACTAGTTGTATGAATATTGAAGTAACAATGCCAGAGAAAGAGGTGAACTATGTAAACAATGGTAGACAAGGTCAGAGATTTGATCCATTCTCAAACACATACATAAAGGTTGGAAGTTTCATCCAAATTTTTCATGGAATAATCAAGGGGCTGCAAAACAATTGGGACCACCTAGGTTCTAAGCACTACCAAAACAGCAGTATTTAACTCCTTCATCTTCTACACAACAACAACTCCCTTCCCCATAGGAGAAAAAATTGGATAGGCTTGAAGATATGTTTACTCAACTTATGAGCAAGATGGATCAAAGTGCTAAAAATAGCTCTTAAACCATAAACATAATGGAGCAGAACATCTAGTCCAACCAAGCTGTCATCAGAAATTTAGAGGTGCAAATCAGTCAAGTAGCAAAAGAGGTAAATGAAAGAGGTAAGGGAAAGCTACCTAGCAACACCCAAGTGAATCCAAAATAGGATTGTATGGCAATTCTTTTGAGAAGTGGTAAGGTGGTAAAAGGTGTGGTTCCTAAAAGGAAGGAAGTTAAGGTAAATGAAACCAAGGATGCTGAAATTGTGAATTTGGATGAAGAAGAAGAGCCTAAAGAAACCGAACAAAAGAAAAAGTCTTCACCAATTTCAAGATTTTCCTTTGTGCCACCCATACCATACCCTAAAGGGCAAAGAAGAAGTATGACGATTCTAAATTTCAGAAATTCCTTGACCTTTTCAAGAAGATCCAAATCAACATTCCTTTTACTGAAGCACTTGCTGAGATGCTTGCTTACACCAAGTTCTTGAAGGAAATCATCTCCAAAAAGAAGCTGGAAAATTTTACTATAGTAGCCTTAACTGAATAGTGTAGTTTTATTTTACAAAATAAACTACCCCCTAAGTTAAAGGACCTAGGGAGTTTCACTATTCCTTGTCACTTTGGTGTTTCTAATGTTTTCAATGCTTATGTGACCTAGGTGTAAGTATTAATCTTATTCCTTTGTCTCTCTATAACAGGTTTGAAATTGGTGAACTCAAACCAACTACAATTTCATTACAACTTGCTGATAGATCAATTCAATACCCTATTAGTATACTTGAAGACTTACTAGTAAAAGTTGTTAAGCTTATAATTCTAGCTGACTTTGTTGTGCTTGAGATGGATTTAGATATGCAAATTTCTTATAATTTTAGGAAGGCCATCTTAGCATTGGTGGAGCATTGATTGATGTTCCAACTAGTACGCTAACCTTGAGAGTTGGTGATGAGGAAGAGGTTTTAAACATTTTCAAAATTTTAAAGGGACACTCTTTCGATGAAGTCACCTATAAGATAGATTTAATTGATTCTTTTACACTTAAATATATTCCTAAATTAATGCATGATGATGCTTTAGAGACATGCCTAGCTTTAGGAATAGATGAAAATGAATTGGATGATGAGTTAGTGGACTATGCATATAGATTGCAAGGTAATGGTTTTAGGTATAGACCTCAAATTGAAGAATTGGGCCCTCTTAAACCTAAATTGTTACCTTCCATATTAAGCCCATCAAAACCTGAATTAAAATAGCTTCCAATTCATTTGAGGTATGCATTCTGAGGAGAATCAAATACAAATCTGATTATTATTTCTTCTCCTTTGAATTCCTCTCTAGAAGAGAAGTTATTAAGGGTGTTAGGTGACCATAAATTGGCTATTGCATGGAATATTGCTGACATAAAGGGAATTAGCCCTTCTATTTGCGTTCACAAGATTTTAATGGAGAAAAACCACAAACCTAGTGTGAAAAATCATAGGAGACTCAATCCTAACATGAAGGAAGTTGTGCAATTTGAGGTACTAAAGTTACTTGATGCAGGAATTATATATCCCATTTTTGATAGCTCTTGGATAAGTCTTATGCAAGTGATACCAAAGAAAGGTGGTATGATTGTCATCTCTAATGATAGTAATGAGTTAATTTCCATTAGGGTTGTCACAGGGTGTAGGGTTTGTATAAATTATAGGAAATTAAATACAACAACTAGAAAAAATCACTTCCCTCTCCCTTTTATCAATCAAATGTTGGAAAGATTAACGAGGCATGATTAATATTGCTTTTTAGATGGTTATTCAGGGCACTTGATTTCCTTAGGTTTGTCTATTTCCCCTTAATATAATTAAACATAATTTTCAAAGTTCGCATAATTAAAGGGATCAAGAATTCTATCAGACACAAGAAGTTCAATTCTTTGTTTAGAGATATGTCCTAAATGCTTGTGCCATAATGAATCAGAATTCTTATTGGCTAATTTTTGCTTTATACCACTACATACATGTAAAGTTTCATTATATGAGGCAACCATATTAATCAAATATAGGTTATCAACAAATGATAAGGAACCGGTACCAACAAGTATTGAATCTTTAAAAAGACTAAATTGACCATTTTCAAATGAACAAGGGTAACTAAATTTGTCCAATGCAGAAATAGAAACTAGATTTTGGCTAAATAGCGGTACAAGTCTCATTCAAATCCAAATAATAACCGGTCTTTAACAATAACCTAAAAGTTCCAATGGCCTCAACTTCTACCGCTTTACCATCGCCCACATAGATATATCTTTCACCATCAACTGGCTTTCGGTAGTTTAGGCAACCCTACATAGACACACTGATGTGAGTAGTAGCACCAGAATCTAGCCACCAAGTATGAATAGGTGCCAAAGTTAAATTAACCTCTAAACAAATCAAAGTAATAAATGTACCTTTCTTTGCATGCCATGCGTGATATTTGGTACAATCCTTTTTTGTGTGTGCTGTACTTCACAAAAAAATAGGCAAAAGCCTTATCCTGTTGCTTCTGTTGTTTCTTTTGTGGTGCGACACCTGCAACTTCCTTACCATTCTTTCATTTCAAGTTCTTATCCTTTGAGGTAGTTTCCAAATGAGCACTCTTAGTCTTCTCTTACTTTAGTCTTTCCTCTTCTTGCACATAATGAGAAATGAACTCATTTAGAGTCCAAGTCTCCTTTTGACAGTTGTAGCTAACCTTAAACTGGTTGAATTGTGTAGGAAGAGATATCAAAAATAAATGCATAAGCAAGTCCTCAGACAACTCTAACTTTAGTGCCTTTATTTTCGATAGCAAGATGCGACATCTCCAAGATGTACTCCCTTATGTTTCCTTTTCCCTTATACCTCATTAAAATGAGATTTTCCAAAATCGTACTTGTTTCAGCCTTTTCGCTTTTGACAAACCTCTTTTTGATATCCTCAAGGTAATCTTTGGCAGTAGTTACCCCTTCAAACATAGTGCCCCTAAATGTTTCCGAAATAGCACGCTTTATGATCATAAGACTCATGCGATTTGAACATTCCCACCTTTCCATGCCCCTCTTATCATCAGAGGAATTGTTAGCCGTGAGATTGGCAAGTTGTTCAGTCCTTAATGTATAGTCTAGATCCATGACACCGAGAACAATCTTTTCATTCTCGTTCCATGCCTTAAAGTTTGGGCCGTTAAGCACGGGAATGGAATTGATGCTGACAGTAATAGTAGAAGTAGAAGTAGCAACTGTACAGAGAACAAAACAACCAACAAACAAGCTCACATAAATTCTACATAATCATATAAAATCAAATAATGGTATATCCCATCATAAGATACCTAGCACAACATTAATATTTAGTCTTTAGACAGGAATATTAACTTGCAAGTGGTACTTTTGGTGCAGTAATCAAATATTGACAATAAAAATGTCAAACAATTACCTTTCTTTGGACCGATTAATTGTTCACATAGCTAACCTTATAATTGTCATAAATTTATCATCATAGGCGTATATTTATTTCAACCAAAATATTTACCTTCCTTTGGGCCAATTAATACTCGTATCAATTATTCATACACAACCTTCTTAATATTATAAAATAAATTAATTTACATAAGGGAGGCTACTTTGGCAGCATGTTGTTTCAATCAATTTGTTTCACAATATTAATAAAAGATCAATTATACCAATATTTGAACATAGATTAAACAATCAATTTGAACATATTAACCTTATTTAACCAAATTCAATTTTCATAAAAGATATAATAAACTAAATGCATTTATAATTGATTTATGCTAAAACCACATATATCAAAATATCATGTATAAACCGAATATAAAATTTGTAAAAATAACTAAATGTATGATAGGACCAAATATTCCTTTTGTTTATAAAATAGGTTTTATGTTAACTCTATAGAAATAGAAATTATAATTTATAATAAAAAAATTGGTTCCAAATCTTGAAGCACGTAACATGTATATAAAGCTGTAAAATTGTTTTTGTCTTCATTCAAATCTAAAAGCAAGTTGCATGTATAAATCTTTAAAATTGTTTCTGTCGTTGGTATCTTAAAGAATAAATCCAATGGGTAAAAGGCTTTTATTAAAACATAAAAGGAACATTTGGCCTTTAAGGAGCGTATGAAAGGCCACTGTTAAAGGCCTTTATTAAAAAAGGAAAGTTTATTGGAGAAATATTAAATAACCCAGCTTATCATCATCTATTTCGGTAGATGAATAAAGGCTTTTGAAAAAACAACTAGAAAATAACAATTTCAAACCAACGAATCGTCAACGCACGATAAGTTTATTTTAGTCATAAGACTACAAAAGGATTAAACCAAAACATATATATATATATATATATATGAAGAAACAAAAATAATCTGTCTATATGAAAGGCAAATAATTAAAAAATTCTCAATGATCTAACATGAAAGAGACTCTGATACCACTCACACATTTGGGGTTGTCCAGCTGAGACAAGGCTATATAAGCCAAATGAAAAGAAACTAGATTCCAGAACTGTTAGTTGCTATTTTGTTGGATACTCCGAAAGGTCTAGGGGTTACAAGTTTTATGATCCCACTGTAAAGTTAAATTTTGAGATGGGAAATGCCCGATTCTTTGAAGATGTTGAGTTTGGGAGGGGAGATAAGGTGAGAGACATTGTCTTTGAAGAGGAATATGTTGTTGTTGACAATGATATAGCTTTTATTCCTAATATTGTCGAAGTAACAAATCCAGAACAACAAGACAATGCTGAGGAACTTCTTGTTTTGATTACATAAATTATTCCAGAAGAAAAAACTCACCAACCTCAAGAGCTAATGTCATTAAGGAGATCCACTATAGAAAGGAGAAGTGCGATTCTAGATGATTACATCATATTTCTCCAAGAACATAAGGTTGACATTGGAGTTATGGAAGATGATCCAATCAACTTCCATCAGGCTATGCTAAGTTCTAACTCTCAAAAATGGATTGATGCCATAAATGAGGAGATAAAGTCCACGAAAGACAATGACATTTGGGATCTTGTCTCATTGCTTGAAGGTGCGAAACCCATCGGTTGCAATCAAGAGGGATTCAAAGGGCAATGTAGAGAGATATAAGGCTTGTCTAGTTGCTAAGGGCTTTACACAAAAAGAAGGCATTGATTATAAAGAGACTTTTTCTCCAGTTTCATCGAAAGACTTTTTTAGAACTATAATGACACTTGGAGCACATTTCAACCTTGAGTTGCATCATATGATCTATGTAAAGACTGCGTTTCTCAATGGTGACATTGATGAGACAATTTATATGGTGCAACCAGAAAATTTTGTGTCATGAGACCCAAGGCAAATGGTTTGCAAATTGAAGAAATCCATCTATGGGAGTAAACAAGCTTCCCATCAATGGTATTACACATTTCATCAAGTTGCTCTTTCGTTTGGTTTTGAAATGAATGCAATTGATGATTGTATATACCACAAGTTCAACGGAAGCAAGTTTATTTTTCTGGTTTTATATGTCGATGACATACTACTTGCCAACAATGATATAGGCTTATTGCACGAGGCCTCTTTTGTATTAGGGATACAAATACATCGAGATCACTCTCGAGGTGTACTTAGGTTATCACAAAAGAGCTATATCGAGAAAAGTCTAAAGAGGTTTGACATGCAGGATTGTAAACTAGGTGACACCCCTGTTGCTAAGGGAGACAAGTTTAGTCTCAACCAATTCCCTAAGAATGAGTTTGAAACTAAAGAAATGCAGAAGATTCCTTATGCTTCAGCAGTAGGGAATCTAATGTATGCTCAACTATGTACGTGTCAAGATATTATGTATATTATTGGAATGCTGGGTAGATAGTTAAACAATCCTGGAATGGATCATTGGAGAGCAGCCAAACGAGTTATGCGGTACTTACAGAGAATAAAAGATTACATGCTCACATACAGGAAGTCGGATTAGCTAGAGATCATTGGGTATTTTGATTCTAATTTCGCTAGATGCCAAGATAGTTTGAGATCCACATTGGGCTATATTTACCTACTAGCTGGAGGAGCTATTTTTTTGGAAGAGTGCTAAGTAGACACTTATAGCTTCTTCCACTATGGCGGCAGAGTTTATAGCATATTATGAGGCATCCAATCATGGAATATTGCTATGGAATTTTTTCACTGGGTTGTGCATTATAAATGGTATTGAAAGACCACGAAAGTTATTTTGTGGCAATAAGTCAGCAATGCTATAATACTCCAACAATAATAGGAGCTCAACGAAGTCAAAGCATATAGACCTCAAGTTCCTAGTTATCAAAGAAAGAGTTCAAGTGGTCAAATGTCTATTGAACATATTGGGACAAACTCTATGGTTGAGGATCCGCTCACTAAAGGATTACCACCCAAGGTCTTTCTTGAGCATGTCGCTCACATGGGTGTTATATCTATTGAAGATATGTCATTTTAGTGGGAGTTGTTATTTTGAATGATTTTCAGTTATAGACACTCTTATGATTTGAACCTTAAAGTCTATTTGGTTGATCTCATTAATGAATAAAGAATTTGGACTAGTTGTAAGTAAGCATGTTAAGATCACATTATATGTAATTTCTATGCTACACATCCATGCTTGATCTATGTTGTTCAATTATATTAGCGTAAGTGACCATTAATGGGTTTAGTTATGATATGCATATAATGAAAATCTCTTTGATCTTATGTTATTATAATTGATGAACGAGATTGATTAAAGATGTATTTGGTAGTGATAGCAAATTTTGAGCTTATAAGGTTATGACATGATATACAATTAAAGGAATTATATATATGACCCAAGTGGGAGATTGTTGGATTTAATCCAACGTGTGGGTACATACACACACACACACACACACACACACACACACACACACACATATATGTATATATGAATTAATTGTATATTATGAGCTATCATAAAGTTAAGCTCGGTTAAAGTGATCTATTAAGGTTAAAGGCTTTGGGCTATTTGACATCTAATAAAGTATAGACTTTAATGTGTAGAGACCCAATAGTCTGATTTCTATTTTATGATGGGCTAAAATAGAAATAAGACCAATTATATAAGAAATTAGGGTTATCATCCCCAAGTTATATGAACAATTGTCTTTTTTGATATCCCATTAGTCAGAGAAGAGACGTTTTTTGAGAGAAAACAGGCATACATATTGACTTGGAAGACAAATAATCGTAAGATTTAATAATCACTTTGTTCTAGGCACACTTGATGATTTGATTTGATTGTTTTGTGATTGATGACGTTTGTCACCATACGGAATTAGATTTTATTAATGATGTGCTTGAGAAACCCAAAGATATTGTTATTGAAATTCTGCAATGTTTCAACTAAACTAGTTATGTTATTTAGATAATTAGGGCAACCTAGTACTAGATAATCTAGTAAAACCAAATTACAGAGGATGTGAAAGGAAATGGCAAGTTAAAAAGCAAAAGAACATTGCAGACTTGAAATTCCTAGCTTTATAACCATTTCTATTGATATGATGTCGATACATGATAAAAAGAACCCTTATGCCCCGTTTAGCGACCTCCACCTACATTAGAAATTAGATGCTTTCTTCATTAGAATCATCAAGAAGTTGAATTAGTAGTTGGTCCTTTAGCTAAGTGATTTGGAAGATTACAAAGATAGAATACTCATATACCTTATAAACGTAGAATAAAGATTAATCAATAACATCAATATGACATATTTGAACAACTAACACAATAAAGCTTTAAAATCATTTGGAGGGATTTAGATGATAGGTTTGCTCAGTGGCTTAAAGATAACATAGCCTATTAAGGTTTCTTTCTTAAAGACTACTAAGCCAAATTTACGTTCTTCTCTAAAAAACACTCCTATGCAAGATGGGTTTAATCTAGTTAGGAGTGTATTATAGAGATAACATCCCTATAATTATCTTTCTCTTATTATTTTTCTTATAATCCACACAAATTTTTTGCTAACCTTGTTTTATTTAATGAAAATCATGAATATCAACAAAATGCTCACTCACACCATAGGGGATTCCTATTTTTGCTTATAATTTTACTTATGGAGATCACAAAATTCTTATTGACAAGATATAGGCAAAGATCTCAGGTTAGCGTATGAAGGCTTTATCCTTAGCTGGGAAAGCACTCAACGCTATTAGCCTACACTGGGTAGCTCACATGTCTCTTCCCAGTGGTGTTATCAAGACAATTAATAGGTATCTCAAAAAGTTTCTGTGGTCTAGAAACAAAATAAGAAAACACTCAACTCCTATTAAATGGTTTAAGGTATGTTCCTTGAAAAGCATGGTGATTAAATGTGATCCCTTTTAAAATCTGTAACTTTGTTAAGCATACTAAAAAGTTGTGGATGATCATTGAAAGTAAGCAATCTTTATAGGTTAAGTGGATAAATGCTTATTACATCAAAGGTTGGAGTTTATGGAAGACCGACATACACAAAAATGCTTCAAATATAATAAAAATAATCTTCAAATTGTAAAATAAACTTAGGCCATATATAATTAGATTGTTAGGAAAGGGGGTCATTACATTCTTTTGGTATGACAAATGGTTAACTACTGGAGTTTGTCAAGATACTAGTGAGCTTAATTTAATCAAAAACATTATTAGTGAAGATCAATATGTTGCGTGTGCTTTTCCACACAAGATTGAAATTCTATCGAGAATTCAAGACTATAGTTTTCATAGTTAGAGCAACAACATTGAAATGAAGGAATATAAGACAGATCTCAATTGGTGGACTTTGTTTAAGCATGGTAAATTCACCAATTTTTCTCTTTCAAGAACAAGGAAACATAGTATCATAACATAAACTAGTTTGGCGCAAGTATATGCTGCGTAAAGCTTCAGTCACTATACGGAGAGCTATCAAGAACAAATTGCCTAAAATTGACAGGTTGAATAGGTATATGGTTATTTCAAATAGATTTGTATTATGTAAGCAAGAACAAGAAAATACAAATCATTTATTCTTTAAATGTCAGTTCACTCAATCTTTGTGGTAGGACATTCCAAGAAGATGCTTGTTAAAAAATCCATAAAAGAATAAGATCAGATTGTAAATTATTGCTTAGCTTTAAACATGCACGATAAAACAAAACAGTGGTGATTCTTTATTGCTTTATCTTATCTAGTCTAAGTTATTTGGGATGAAAGAAATATGGGAATTTTAATGTTAAAGAGAAACAACATTCAAGATTATTTAGAGAGACTATTGATGCAATCAAGTTGCACATTGTCACATTTGGAGACAAAATGTAGATTGATTCCAATCTTATCTTAATATGGAATTAATGGCTTTCTTGGCAATTTGAAGGCTATTTCATAAGGTAATATTTTCCTACTTGTTTTGTATCCCATTCATAATGATGGGCTAGTTTATGTAAAACTTGATATTGGCTTTCATGGTTTAATTTATCACAAATTTTCAAAAGAAAAAAGCGAGGAGAAAGGCCTCTAATTTCATCTTTCAAGGAGAAAAACAAACTAAAAGTGACTCATAGTGATGAAGTCAATATTATCAAGTTTACTCCTATAATTTCCACCCATTTCTCATTACCTTCTCCAACATATTTTTCTTATTTGAAAAATATTTTTTCTATCCACATGCCTCTCAAACATGTTAAAGAAGATGATAAGTTTTCTTATTAATTTAATGTTAGGAGGAATGAGTTAGCTTAGACATGATGCATGCAATAGGCACTCCCAAAGACAATGTCAGATTGGAGGACATAAATATGAAGTTCATTTGTACCTACTCCAAGATGCATATGGCCATAACAACTTTTATATTCTTTTTTTCCTTTTATTCATTTTGTTCATCATTTTTGACAAGCATATTATTTTTTCTTTTATGTTTAAGTTGTTTCTTCCTTTTTCTTAAGCTATAAGAACATCTTTAGAGATTTGAGTAGGGTTGGCAGAAATACAAAGTTGTGCTTTCCTAAAAACCTGCCAAGATCTAAATGTCTTCTGCTAAAAAAATAAACTTGCTAGGGAATAACTTTTTAAGTATCTCAATGAGTTTAAGAAAAAGGATACATGGCTAAAAGATGAAAAGTAAGGGGTACAAATAACCAATTAAGGAGTATAATTAAAAGTTTGAGGGATAATAAATATAAGTTTTAGATTGTTCGTATTACCATAAGTATTAAGTTTTCTAAAACATAGAACTATGATAATTTAATTACCATGATAATGATATGGTTTATGGTCAGTCAAAAGCTTGCACAAAAAAAGTACCGTATCTTTTGTAGATCTAAACACTTTCTATGTTTTTATTGAGCCTATGTTGGCTTAAATTTGGGAGTCCAATTAGTCATATAAAATTGATGGTGAAGTTAAGTCACTGAGACTAAAAGTGAGGGACCTTTGACCGATGTTTTAAAAACTAGACCTAAAGTTAAACCAGTAAGACAAGAAGTTTAAGGTTTAAAAAGCTCAACCGGTATTAGATCGTCATAAAACTAGTTAAAGATTGAATAAAATTGAAGAATTTGAAATAGGTTTAAAGGAGCCTATCTTTACTCATTAAAGAATTTAAAGTTTAATTGAAAAAGGAGAATGTTAAATAAAAATTAGTTAGTTATTTTGGTTCATAAAGCTGGATCAATTTACTAAATCTGACATATTAATTAATAAACTGATAAGTTTTTAACAACAAAGGTTATTAAAGTAAATCGAATAAAAAAAGTTTAAAACCAAACTTCAAAATTGGTTGGTTCAAGGTTTTAATGGTTGAATTAGCACGATCGATTTAATTTTTAATCATTTCCTTTAATGCCTGCTTTTGGTAATCACACGATAGCTTTTGGTGGTATCCCATTTCCATTTAATTATATTTTATTTTTTTATAATTATAGGTGTGTATTGTGTAAAGATGATTTAGGAACTTTAAGCCCTAAACTTTTATGGTTTCAAGTATGTTATGTTTGAGCACTATAGAAATCATATTTGATATGGAAGGCTTGATCTAAACATATAATTTTTCCTAAATAAATATACAGATATGTCATGTTTATTTAATCATACCATGTTAATATAATATGAACCTTTCTTCGAGTGAATATAATCAATCCGTCAAGTCTAGACTTGATCATACCTCGTCAACATAATTTATAAAATTTTCTAAGTATGACATATTGGTCGAGTCTAGCCTTGATCATGCCTTATAAACATAATTTTAAACTTTTTCTAAGTAAATATGGCAACTCCATTAAATCTAGGCTTGATTATGTCTTATCAATATGATTTGAGAAATTTTCAAGTAAGTATAGCTTGTTGTGTTTAGGTCTTGATCATGGATTTTCAATATAATTTTGAACTTTTATAACTAAATATGCAAATTTTGTTGAGTTTAACCTCAACCATGCATTCTCAAGAGAACTTGGGTTTTTTTAAAGCAAATATGAAAAGTTTCTTGAGCTAAGCTCTATCATGCCTTACTAATATAATTTGAGGAAATTTCTAAGTAAATATGAATTATCTATTGAGTATAGGCATGTTCATACTTTGTCATCATGTTTTAAAAAATTTAAAGAGTAAATATAGCAGTTTTATAGAGTCTAAGCTCGATCATACGTTGCCAACATAATTTGGAAAATTTTCTAAGTAAAAATAATATGATTATAAAGTTTAAGTTTTTTAATGCCTTTCAATTTAAAATTTTGGAATTTCTCATTTCTTTTTGAAGGATTTATCCTAAGCTTCTTCATCTTGCATTTACTTTTTAACTTTAAAAGCTTTTGTTTGACCTGAGGTCTTTTGACATATAGATGACATTGTTATACTAAGGAGTTGGTGGATTTCTCGTAGGCCTAAGGTCTTTTGGTTTATAAGTTTTAGTTTTTATATTTGCAAACTAGTGGATTTCTTATTGAATTGAATCTTTTGATCTATGAGTTTTGTTTTTTATGCTACGGAACTAACGAACTTGTCCTAGACTTAAACTATTTTAACTTATAATTTTTAACTTTGAAGCCAAGAGTTATTGAAATCCAAATATAAACCATTTTATTAAAATAATTAAAGTTTTAAAAATTAGATCGGAAGTTAAACTAGTAAAACAAGAGGTTTAAGGTATAAAATATTTGTAAGTGATCTAGAAGGGGGGGTTGAATAGATCTTTAATCTTTTTGAAATTTTCTACAATAAAATCAGAAGTTAATACACACAAAAACAATTTAAATAAACTTAAATGAAAAGAGTAGGGAAGAAGATCAAACACTGTTTTTATAGAGGTTCGGTGCTAAGACCTACGTCCTCTACCTAAGCTCCCACTTA
>JANPWT010000009.1:22833558-22845113 GCA_024678245.1 Erythroxylum densum
ATGGCCATATGTCTTATGGCATGTTCAGCACTTATCAAGCATAGGTGCTGCCAAATGTCTCCAATTAACTAAGTCACCTGTCCATTAATCAAATATGCCATTTGTCATCAACTTACCAGCCCATTTGTCACACAATGATTGGTCCATTTATCAATTCATTACTAGTCCATTTGTCACCAATTTAACTATACCAAATGTCATTCAATTATAAGCTAAATCATTCAAATTTTTCATGCATCAATTTATCCTACCACTTAGTGTTTGTCATAGTCCAAATGTACCCCAAACTTTCGAAATTTCCTAAAATTCACCAAAATTTTCGAAACAAAAGTAGCAACACCAAATTAGTTTTTTAGCACATTTAAACCACAACTCTCAATATAATTACATTTATAAATCAATTATACCTAGAAAATATCAATGAATGCATGTACAATCATATTCATGTGCAATAATCAAAATTCTCATGTATGTGCAAAAATATGCAAAACATGATATGTATTTTTTAATTTCTCATAATTCATTATTCTTGCCTTAACACGGGTAACGGGATGTTACAGATAGTGGGTGAAGATTTGTAATAAATAAAATTTTGATAGCATTAAAATTATATATCAGTTACATACCAATTTTTTAGCATCATTACTGAGAGGATCTACTAGTTTTAAGAAACTTGTTTACTAATTTTCGAGTTTTGAATATCTTTTCTTACTTTATTTTATCATTCTTTCTTATTTTATTCTAATTTATATTTATATTTATATTTTGTTTTGTTTTTATTTTCCTTGAGTTTATGGGTGCTTATGGTATGTGACAAAAAACTAATAGTTCATATTTATTGAAGAAGATCTAAAACCTGAGAGAGTTTTGGTCGAAATCAAAAAGAGGGAACCAAGTGAGAACTTAGATATATATTGGAATTACAACCTAAAATTATGAAAGAATAAAGGGAACTATGACGGAACACAATCAAACAACCTAATACTGGACATAAATGCTCACTATTTTAATATTAAGTACAACATAATCTAGATGTTTTAACAAAATGTACAATTTATTTGATTACATCACGAGGATCCCAATGCATACATCATTATTTTTTATATAGATATGTGACATATTAAAATTTAATTGAATGACTAAAGATGTCATTAGGTTGAGGTTATTTTCATTCAAATTGAGGGATCAATATTGGATCAATTGAATTTCTTACAAAATATTTTCCAACATTGAAGACAACAAAAATAAGAGATGATATCTCTTCTTTTCATCAGTTTGACAATGATTCCTTGTATGAGACATAAAAGATATACAAGGATCTAGTGAAGAAATTCCCACATTATGGACTTCTAATATAAGTGCAAGCCTAGATGTTCTACAATAGTCTAGTACACTCTACAAGGCATTGATAGATGTTGTAGTAGGTAGAATATTGAACAATAAGAATTTAGAGTATGATCTAAAGCTAATAAACGTGATGACCATAGACAACTACTATTGAGAGTTAAAAAGGGTGGGAGCAAACATATCTTTTGGGACATACAATATAGATGTCAAAATTACATTGAAGTTCTCCATTAGGTTGAGTTGTGAATTCTGTGGGAGAAGACATCAAGGAATGAAGTAGGAAGCTAGAAATATTGAGCAAGTGAATTTTATAAGAAGCGTCTAAAGAAAAAATAATGACTACAATAGGACATAATTTTTAATTGAGAAACTATCATAATTTCTTCTAGAGAAATTAAAATTCTTTAAAATAGGTTTTGCTAAGTTTTTAACAACTTGTGTAAAACAAAAAGTAACTAAATTTGGAAGATACAATGAGATATTTTACGCAACAAACTATTTTTCAATTATAGAACTATTAAACTTTGATGAGGAATCTTTAAATTTAGATAAGTTAACTAATAAAGGTGATCACGCAGAGAGTATAAGACGCCTTGCCTAATAAGACCATACCAAATCCTAGGGAGTATGAGAAGAAGTTTTTCATAAAGAGTACAGAGTTGACCAACATCAATGAGTAAGAAGAAAGCAAGGTAAGAACATTACCGAGGGAGTATAAACTAAAAATTCTCTAAATTGCTAGATTGTTTCAGACAATCAAGAAGAAAGATACTAGTACTTAGGTAAAGTACAAATAAGAGTCAAAAGTAGAAGATCCAAAAGAGAAAGACTCTAAAACAGAGATTGTAGAGTCAAAATTAAATGAAAACAACATCTAAGTCCTCCTAGACATAATACTACCAAATATGAGTGATTTAGGAATTTTTATCATTTCAAGAATAATTAGTGATATTTACGTTAATAACACAATAGTAAATATAGGAACAACAATATAATTTAGTATACTTTATTAAAAAGATTGGGATTGGATGAATCAAAAACTGCTAGGCGAGTGATGTATGTTGTTGAAAATTCAATAAGAAGTCTTAGAGTTTCTAAAGTGAACGTAATGGTGAAAATTGATAGGTTTATATTCCCATCATATTTTAATATTCTGAATATTAATGAGGAATAGAAAAAGTCACTAATCCTAATTAGACCTATCCTACCTATAACAAGTATAGTAATTTATGTTAGGAAAGGTGAATTGATACCTAAGAAGATAAATAGAGGGATTATGCTCTACAATAATAAGATGTCAGTTGTACCTATTAAAGATTAGGGAAAATCTAATTGTTTCGATATTATATAGAGAATTATAAAGAAAAAAAGTCCAACTAAAAGACTCGTAAAGAAGCACTTGTTATGAGGTAACCTAATTATAATTTTACCCTTTTTCATTTAGGTTTTTTTTTGACATTATGGACCAATAATTTAGATGGTCAATAGATATTTTATTTTGATATGTTTTATTAGATAAATAAACAAGTTTATAACTTATTTTAGTTATTTATGTTTGGTTTATCTTGTGTTTTTATTTTTTATGTGTTTGTAGTTTTTAGGACTATAAAAGAAGGTAAATGCAATCTTAAAGAGAAACTTTGAAGAAGATTGGAGATAAAAGAACTAAGAAATATGTCAACGGAAAGCTAAAAAATCAACCATGTATCAAATATATTATTAAATGGAATAGAGGATATGACTGTGTCTTACACCATCTTAATTTTTGAGTTTTCTAGTCGGATCTATAGCTTAACACGTACTCATATCCTTGGGCGTGTATTTAATAAGATGAAGATAGTAGGATTCGTGGTTTAAGGACATATATGTTCCCTAGGTTGTACTTTTGGAAGTTGAAGATAATAAGATCCACAATTTGAGGACATATCCATATCCCTATTTGTGGATTTTAAACACTTTTTCTGGAACTCCCATGGCATGTGCCATCTTCGTATCCCAAACCATGTCCTCAAATTATCTAACTCAATACTCACAGTATGTCACAAATTGTGTAGCTAGGTCACGTCAAACCCCCATTTTCATAATCCTTTTCACTTTCCTCTCACTTTCCTCTCAAATCCTCTAAATGAGCCATTCCAATATACTTCTGGTATATGACAACATTTTCTATCAACTTTCAACTACTTTTTCAGTTTAAATCCCAATTTAAGACTCTAAATGCAATTTTTGGGAATTTTTTGTGTTGATTATTTTAGCCTTTAAACGTTTAGTACAATTATAAAGATGATTTCACAACAATTCAAAAGATGGAGCACAAAGATCAGAGCCATTTAGGGAACATTGAGTAGTGGAGCACACTTGTAAGAGACAAACCCAAGTGAACACCAAATGTTCACTTTTGTATAGCCTTATTTTAAGGAAAGATATTGTATCCTTGAATTAAAAATTTAGAATCAAATAAGAGTGTGGATTAAGTTGCTTTAGAGACAACATGTTTAGTGTCAAAAGTAAAGAGGTTGATAGGTGCTTAATTGATTATGAAATTATCCCATAACATTTAGCGATTATTGATATGAAAATACTTAAGATACTCACTTTAATTCATATATGATTTTAGGTACAATTTGGAAGCAAAGAAGTTAAAGTGACTCGAAAGCACGACATATGGGCCATTTTCAGAAGATTAATATTTACTTGCCTTAAAAAAGACAAGAAAAATGGAATGCAAAGAAGAAGAGAACAAAACTAGCACAACAGTAGGTGGAGTAAAACAACGTAGCAGAAGACTAGGATGCCAAGGAAGAAACGGCAGCGCAGTAAATTGGAACGTCTGTGTCCAACGCAGAAGTTTGCGTTAAACACAGACAACATCTACGTTCAATGTAGGTGTTGTGTGTTAAATGCAGACTACGTCTGTGTTCAACATAAATATTATGCGTTTAATGCATGCGTTTTACTTAAAACGCGTAGTAACAATGTGCAACAAAAAAAGAAGGGTGAACAGTAATATGGCCAACATACTTATTCGTCACATCATAACACGCAGAGAAGAATAGGAAGGGGCAACAAAAGAGAGTTTGCGAGAGAGGTGGTGAGGCATGAATAGTGCCTTGGTCTAAAGAGTTAATTTGTCCCATCAATGAATAGTGAAGAGAGGAGAGCTGCATGAGAGAGGAGTGGAGGCGCAGTGATAAGGAGTCTTCGATAAGGTTATCAATGAGGGCTGAAATATTTTCCCATAAGAGACTCATAGAAGGATAACATCTCGACGCCAGTTTGGAGGTAACATCGACATCGATGACCTTGGAATATTTTTTATTGTTTTTTGTTTCTTTCTCTTATTAGAAATTGATTGTGTTATCCTATATTAATTAATTTAGGTATTATGTATGGATAATTGGATTTTTGTTATTGTTTAGTTATTTGTGTATGAACCCATTACGTATTGTGAAAAGATAATTTTAATGCATTCATTGAATCGTTTAATTGAAAACTCATTGCTAGAATTCCAATATAATCCTTAATTGTTATGTTGAAATTCATGTGTAGTGACTAATAATTCATAATCATTAGGGATAACATGACCTAAGTTAAATGACATATTGTATGTGGTTGTTACCGTGATTAATTGGTTTTCCTAATTCGTAATGCTACTACCTAATTAAATGTAGAGATTGTATCTTAGGTTATTCGGTGGTTAGGTTAAATTAACAATCGTATATTGATTAAACAAAATCCAAGGGAAAAATTAAGTTAATTATTTACCCACAATTAATAGTTTCTAAGAGATGTTTGAGAACAACAAATCAATGAAATAGACTTAATTAGGATGTAGGTTGAAATTGAACCAAAGAACTGGGTTCCTATTGAATTTCCCACTTTTATCATTTTTTGCATGTTTTCTTTAATTTGTTTTTATTAGTCTAGTTTCATTTTATTTTCTTATTCCAAAATCCAAAACCCCCTAAACCTAAACACCGATTAATTTCAATTTCATAAACTTTGCACACTCTCTCTATAGGATCGACCTAGACTCACTACTGCTATAGTAGTAGCCTAGTTATTTTATTTAGGTTAATTCAGAATACAATCAAGTTTAGGTTAATAGAAAATTTGGTAGAGATGTTGTTTTACAATTATACCCTAGATTTGGAAGAATATAAGTGTTTTAGTTGAATTTCTTATTGAGCTTAACAATCATGTCCCTTAAGAATTTTAAAATTTAATTTGAGGGAGAAATGACTATATATGACCCATCTAAGGGTAAAAACAACCATATCTTATCCCTAACTTTGAGATATCTGCATAAGGTCATTCCATATGCCATTATTGGGAGAAGAGAGAACAATAGTGTAGTGATCCTCACTAGCATGTTCTACTTGTGGAATTTAGTCAAGCAACGATCATGTGATATGGACTATCTTTTTATCAAAAACTATAATAAATATGAGCTAGGGTTAAAAAAAACCCTTTATGACTCATTTTAGATTTTTATATATCTTTCATTAACCTAGAGATATTAAAGTATATGATGTTAGTCAAGAAAGTAAGCATAAACTATGTTTTAGTCAAGAGAGAGAGAGATAATAGACCTAAGCAATAGAAGAGAGTGTAACTATACTCAATAGTAGAATCATCGTTAATATAGGAGAAGGCAAAAGAACATAGAGAGGCCTTGTTGGACCCCGAACGTTTCATAGAAGTTAGAACTATTTGAAGGAGAAATTTTGGCAAGTAGTCATGTGTAAAGAGAAAATGAATGAAAATTATTTAACCAAGAAATGATAGGCAAGGGTAAATTAGTGAATGAGAAATGTGGATAGATTCAAATTTTGTTTTGGTGTTTTTGGTGGATAAAAGATTTTGAAGTGAGAATAATTAAGGTGAAAGTTAGAAGTAAAATGAAAGCTAAATGGAAGTTGTATTTGTGTAGTAAGTTGATGAAGAATATGTATATA
Organism: Erythroxylum densum; assembly: GCA_024678245.1. Taxonomy (NCBI): domain Eukaryota; kingdom Viridiplantae; phylum Streptophyta; class Magnoliopsida; order Malpighiales; family Erythroxylaceae; genus Erythroxylum; species Erythroxylum densum. Next base: position 22,839,864 of record JANPWT010000009.1, read on the forward strand.
TGTGTATATTCTGTTATTGGTGTTCATGATTAATCATGGATTATAATTTCTTTATAGATGATATTGATTTGAAATGAAGTTGAGAATGAGGAGTAAATGAAGTAAAAAAAGTGATCTTAGCATGATTTGTGTTAAGGAAAGATTGTGAAACAAAATGGATGGTTGATCTGGAAAATGTTTATGGAGTATGCCTCAGTCTTTTAGCCACAACTTTTTCTCTAGTTATCCAAACGAGATGATTCTAGATTTGGATTAAACTAGAAACATATGGATACATTTCTTATGAAGATATCAAATTTCAATTCTATCTCTAAGAGTCTTAAAATTTGTCATGAAGTGAGAACTGATTGTAGTACATTGGTGGATAAATGTAAAATTCATCTTCAGACTTTAAGGGACAATTTGGGATTGATTTAGATAGATTTTGACAAAGTTTCCTTCTTGAGAGTTGTAGATCTCTCTGTTATCTATCCAACGGTATATAGTATGCCAATCTTGTACATTGTAATCGAATGTCATGCCTAAAACTTCTTCTGTGTCACTGTTCATAAACTTCTTTTGGGTTACTGTTCATCTTACATCTTCTGTCCCATTTTTGATCCTCCAGAAGAAGGAATTTTCCTTTGAGATCTTCATGAAAGTTGTATATCTTGAAGTCCTCTTTCAACACATCTAAAGAACACATAAATCTGATCTCTGTAGAGGAAGTTATGATAATTGTAAACTTCTTCTGTGTTACTATTCATAAACTTCGTCTGGGTTACTATTCATCTTACATATTCTGTCCCATTTTTTATCCTTCAAAAGATGGAATTTGTCTTTGAGATCTTCATGAAAGTTGTATCTATTGAAGTCCTCTTTCAAAACATATAAAGAAAACATAAATCCAATATCTATAGAGGAAGTTATGACAATTGCAAGCTTCTTTTGTGTTACTATTCATAAACTTCTTCTGGGTTACTGTTCACCTTACATCTTCTGTTCCATTTTTGATCCTTTAGCAGAGGAATTTATCTTTTAGCTCTTCATGAAAGTTTTATCTCTTGAATCTCTCTTTCAAACTATCTAAAGAACACCTAAATCTGATATCTATAGAGGAAGTTATGACAATTGCAAACTTCTTCTGTGTTACTGTTCATAAACTTCTTCTGGGTTACTGTTCACCTTACATCTTTTGTCCCATTTTTTATCCTTCAAAATATGGAATTTGTCTTTGAGGTCTTTATGAAATTTATAGATCTTGAAGTTCTCTTTCAAAAAATCTAAAGAACACCTAAATCTGAGTAAAGAAAGTTATGACAATTGTAAACTTCTTCTGTGTTATTGTTTATAAACTTCTTCTGGGTTACTGTTCATCTTACATCTTCTATCTCATTTTTGATCCTTCAAAAGATGGAATTTATCTTTGAGGTCTTCATGAAAGTTGTAGTTCTTGAAGTCCTCTTTCTAAAAATCTAATGAAAATCTAAATCTGATATCTCTAGAGAAAGTTATACTAATTGTCCCACTATAGGTTCAATTTGATTAAGGATAAAACCAGATTGAATTCTTTTGGCCATAACTTCTTCTATAGACACTCAAATGACTCGATTCTTAAACCATTGGACTTGTAAGACATTGCGCTACATATCTACCAAAAATCCTAGCCATCTGAAATGAAGTGAGAGAAATTGAGTGCAAAACGTGGGACGGGTACAGTGTATGTGTTTTTAAATACTATGAACTGGTGTTATTCTACTGAACATACTTCAGTATTTTGATGATTTTAGATCGGTAGAGCTCCAAATGAGATGATTTCTGATTTTTGGTGAACTAGAGACATGGAGCTACAAATGGTATGAAGAAATTGGAATCTAATTCAGTTTCTAAGATGTTTGAATTTCAGATAGAAGTTGTGCATAGTATACTGATTTGGACAAGAACAATCCAAAAAAAATGTTTGAAGTATATCTTTTGAATCACTTAACTGAATTGAATGACTTTGGTGTCATTAGAAACTTAAGACAATAGGGGACATCTTCTAGAAGAAAGTGTTATGTTAGAGTGTTCAAGGGTAATGTTGGCAAGACACTTAAGTATAAAAGACATAAGGCATAATTGGAAGGGAAAATGGGACAATTCTCAAGCATTAAGGGCATAATTGGAAGAAAAAGTATTGTCTTGCTTATAAATGAAGAAGAAAAACGTGAATGGGAGGATAAGCATAAGAGAACAACGAAAATGAGAGAGAAAAAGAAAGAGAGTTTGGTGGTTTGAGAGAAAAGAAGAGAGTGGGTTAGGGTTTAATTCTTCTTAGTCTTCAAGACAGATTTTGAAGTTGTCCAAGAAGAGAAAAAGGAAGAGGAAGAAAAGAGCTTCCATTTGAGCTAAAGATCTTTTCATTTAGTGAAGAATCAAGGTAAGATCATTTTGAATCTTTTGGATTTTTGGAAGGATTGTAGTTCATGGAGTTTAGAAAATGTTTAGGTTTAAGTATTCTAGAATCAATTTTAGTGATTTTGCATTATGGGATTTTCAATTTGGATTCCTATTGGATGATAATTGGATATTATGAGATCATATAAGATTAGAAAAGAGATGACAAGAAATTGAGTTATGATATAAAGTAACCAAGTGTTCTTAATGTGTAAGCTTATGAATAAGCTAGACACATGCAAAGGGTAAAGATTGAAAGGATAATTTAGAAAGATCATGTAAAAATGAAGTGCAAATCTAAATTCAATTAGACACATATGAATTATGAAATGGGAATGAGCATAAAACATGTTCTAGAACATATGCCCAGGATTGTCATTGAGCATGTATTGTACATAGTCCATTTATACAATTGTGTACAAATAAATGTTTATACGTGTGCAATTATTGATGAGTGTGCAATGTATGTCTTGCATAAATGGGTTGTGCAGGTTAAGTGTCCGCATTCAGGTGTTCCCAGAATTTGAAAGCAAATACTAACTTGGAATGTATTGTGAGTAGACCGAGATGGTCTCACTTTATTTTTTGTTATTTGAATTTTTGTATTATTTGACTACTGAATGATTTTGTAAGATGTGATTGATTATGTTAGTTTCCGGATAGGAGGTTCGATGATTGTGATGTTTGACTTGGATATTGAAGTGCTCATTGAATGTGAATTGGCTGAACTAAGTGTACTGAAGTGATTGCTAAATACTTTCTGAATGGGTAATTGCATGCAAGTGAAAGTGTTAATTCTCAACTATATGTTGAATGCTGGACCACGGTCCAATGATAAGTGAATATGATTGAATAAGAGCATGGAAATGTGAGTGATGCATTCCATTGCATAAATGCATGAAACATAAATGAGTTATGACCAGAGTAGCCATCGATCAGAGCTTAAAGCTCAACGAGGGAAAAAGAGCATCGAGCTCAAAAGTTTAATGAGCCTCAGGTTCAACGTTTAATGAGCCCTATATGGGATAATTATCAATGAGCCCTATATGGGACAGTTATCAATGAGCCCCATATGGGACAATTAGGCACTCGATCAAAACAAAGTAACAATAGAAAGTGGGTCTCATGTGCACTGCATATGCATAATATGAATGATTAAATTGTATTAGATATAAAATATTGTGAATTATGTGTTATGTGACTAGGTGAGCCATCAATGATAGTCACTCATTAAGTTCACAAAACTTACCCAAAATTTGTAATTATTTTTCAGGATCAAAAGAATACCTCGTTAGGCCAACGGGAATATACCTACAACAGATAGAGGTCGAGATCAGTTCGCGTCTGCATTGCATTTCTCTATTTTGTATTGAATTGTATATTCTACAACTTTTTGTATAAATTGATTTTCCAAAATGATTCAAGCGTTTTGTATTTATGAAAGGGCCCAAATGGCTATTAAAAATATTGTTGATGGTTTTGTGTTACTTGAAAATGTTTATGAATAAATGTGGGCCGAATTTGAGTATCGATTTCTGCATATTGTGTTTGTGGTTCAAAAAACATTTATAACATTTTCTGAATGATTGGGTGTTTTAACACGCCACCTTCGTGAGGCACGGACTCGAATATCACCCATCGATGTCGGGTTTGGGTCTTACGATAGTGGGGTGTTACGCATACATTTTGGATGGATATTTTAAATGTTAGTATTAACTCAAACTTTAATTACAGACCTAAGATTAATCATGAACTTATATTAACAAACAAAATGTAAAAAACCATCTGTTTTGTTATCAATTGAATGACCAATAAATTACTGAATGCTTGAACAAGTTTTTTTTATAAAAGTTGTATATTTTTATATTGTCAAAGTCTTTCTGCATCTTTCTTAATGCTTGAATTTTCCAATGGCTCATAAAAATTGAACATCCATAAACTTATTTAGGTAGATAGCAGGATACCTTATGTCCTTAACAGATATTTATAATAATATTATTAGGCCTCTTTATCACAGACTTAATAAATAATTGACTCATACTAATTAGGGCTCATTTTGCCATATGCTCTCTTCTTCATCTTTTTCATTTTTTTCACTCACGGCCATCTTACTTTCACCCTCATCACATTAAGTTCTTGCTATCCTTCACTTTGTTTCTTCAAGATCCTTATTATCTCTTCATCCTGTATGCAAGATTGACGATTGCATAAAGCTTGGAAAGTTAGTGTTTGTGTGATTTTGAAGAAGATTGGAGTTTTATCAAGTAAGTTATACATTAATCTTCATGGGTTGTTTAAATATATAACTTATATGATAATAGTTTAAAGGTGAAATGATCATGATAGTAGAGTTAAATATATGTTGTAACATAGATGAGGAAATAATTAGGTGTATGTCATTTTTTGTGTATAGGATGAGTGCAGGAAAATGATGAATGAATGTGTATGTTGTGTTCTGTTTTTTAGAGTATGAAAACCATGGATTATAAGTTGTTATATGGATAAAATAGATTGGGATTTAAGGTAAAATGAAGGTGAAATTTATGCTTAAGAAAGGTGTTTTGAATTGAGAACAAATAAGATTTATGTATGATAGTAAATGATGAAGATTATGTTCTATTTTTGTATGATTGATAAACAATGGTTCATCGATGGTTTAATGGATGTTATTGAGTTAAAAAACTGAGGTGAAAATGAAGAGGAAATGATGTAGAGTTGATGAACTATGCATAAGATGGTTTGAATGTACCATATAGGAGTTGAAAATCTAGAAAAGTGAAAGAAGAATTGCTTGAATATGTTAGCTGTAGTATTTTCACGGAACATGCATATGTA
>JANPWT010000009.1:22853050-22865837 GCA_024678245.1 Erythroxylum densum
TGGTTGAAATAAATATACGCCTATGATGATAAATTTATGACAATTATAAGGTTAGCTATGTGAACAATTAATCGGTCTAAAGAAAGGTAATTGTTTGACATTTTTTATTGTCAATATTTGATTACTGCACCAAAAGTACCACTTGCAAGTTAATATTTATGTCTAAAGACTAAATATTAATATTGTGCTATGTATCTTATGATGGGATATACCCTTATTTGATTTTATATGATTATGTAGAATTTATGTGAGCTTGTTTGTTGGTTGTTTTGTTCTCTATACAGTTGCTACTTCTACTTCTACTATTACTGTCAGCATCAATTCCATTCCTGTGCTTAACGGCCCAAACTTTAAGGCATCAAAAGAGAATGTAATGATTGTTCTCGGTGTCATGGATCTAGACTATACATTAAGGACTAAACAACTTGCCAATCTCACGGCTAACAATTCCTCTGATGATAAGAGGGACATGGAAAGGTGGGAATGTTCAAATCGCATGAGTCTTATGATCATAAAGCGTGCTATTCTGGAAACATTTAGGGGCACTATGTTTAAAGGGGTAACTACTACCAAAGATTACCTTAAGGATATCAAAAAGAGGTTTGCCAAAAGCGAAAATGTTGAAACAAGTACGATTTTGCCAAATCTCATTTCAATGAAGTATAAGGGAAAAGGAAACATAAGGGAGTACATCTTGGAGATGTCGCATCTTGCTATCGAAACTAAAGGCATTAAAGTTAGAGTTGTTTGAGGACTTGCTTGTGCATTTAGTTTTGATATCTCTTCCTACACAATTCAGCCAGTTTAAGGTTAGTTACAACTGTCAAAAGGAGACTTGGACTCTAAATGAGCTCATTTCTCATTGTGTGCAAAAAGAGGAAAGGCTAAAGCAAGAGAAGATAAAGAATGCACATTTGGTAACTACCTTAAAGGACAAGAACTTGAAAAGAAAGAAGGGTGAGGAAGCTGCGGGTGCCGTACTATAAAAGAAACAACATAAGCAATAGGATAAGTCTTTTGCCTTCTTTTTCTGTGAAAGTACTGCACACAAAAAAAAGGATTGTACCAAATATCACACATGGCGTGTAAAGAAAGATACATTTCTTGCTTTGGTTTGTTCTGAGGTTAATTTAACTTTGATACCTATACACATTTGGTGGCTAGATTCTGGTGCTACTTTTCACATCAGTGTGTCTATTCAAGGTTGCCTGAGCTACCGAAAGTCAGTTGATAGTGAAAGATGCATCTATTTGGGCAATAGTAAAGTGGTAGAAGTTGAGGCTATTGGAACTTTTAGGTTATTGTTAAAGACCGGTTATTATTTGGATTTGAATGAGACTTATGTTATACTGCCATTTAGACGGAATTTAGTTTCTATTTTTGTATTGAAAATTTTTGGTTACTTTTGTTCGTTTGGAAATGGTCAATGTAGTCTTTTTCAAAATTCAATACTTGTTGGCATCAGTTCTTTATCATTTGTTAATAACCTATATTTGATTAATACGGTTGGCTCATATAATGAAACTTTGCGTGTATGTAGAGATATAAAGTGAAAATTAACCAATGAGAATTCTTCTTCATTATGGCACAAGCGTTTAGGGCATAACTCTGATACCACTTGATAGAATCTAATTCCTTATGGTGAAAACTGTCACCAACCATAAAACAATCATGTCGAATCATCAAGAGTAATTAGATCTATTGTGGAAGCATACCTAGATCCATGAGAACAACATGATTTTTTAGTCTTACGTTTATCTGTCTTCCAAGTTAATATGTACGTCTGTTTTCCCTCAAGAACCGTCTCTTCTCTAATTGATGAAATATCAAAAAAGACAACTGCTCATATAATTTAGGGACTATAACCCTAATTTCTTATATAATTGGTCTTATTTCTATTTTAGCCTATCATAAAATAGAAATCAGACTATTGAGTATCTACACATTAAAGTTCATACTTTATTAGATGTCAAATAGCCCAAAGCCTTTAATCTTAATAGATCACTTTAACCGAGCTTAACTTTATGATAGCTCATAATATACAATTAATTCATATATACATGTGAATATACCCACATGTTGGATTAAATCCACAGTCCTAAGTTTAGATTGTCAAAACTTGACCATTTGGTCCTAACGTTACTAGCCCTACTAGAGGCACCTCTTTAATGTGGCATGCAACAATAAAATCTATAAATAAACTCCAAGCATGCAATGCAAGTGAAGTTGGGTGAGACATAGAAGTTGTCGCTTATAAGATTTGGAGGATGATGGGATGAATAGGAGAATGAATTCACACTACATTGTGATAAAATATTAATTTCCTAGGCCGAGATAACATATTCACTCAGTCCTATACTCTCAAGTATATTGAATTTCTCCCTCATCTTTTGAAAGCCGCATCTTCTTACGCTTATTAGGACGGGATCTTGCTTTGATGCTGTCATCATAATCCCAATGAGTTCGATGAAGAATTTTTCAACCGAAGTCTCTTTCCAAATTTGACGTTCTCATGTTTATAAGATATCCTAATTTGGTTCTTAATAGCCACAACAATAATTGACCTTTTTGACTCAAGATTGTCACTCATATAGATGGAAGCGACTAAGTCGACATCACTAAAGAAAGAATCTTTGGAGTTTGCTCCTCTACTCAAACTAATCATATCCTTACTACTCTTGATATCATAAACAGAGGAACAAGAATTTGGCATTACTTCCAAAATGTGATAGGTTTGTCGAACACTTGAAATGATCTTCCTTTCCTCTAAAATAGGTATATTAAAGATAACAGGGACGACTTTCTCTCAAACTAACAAGTTAAAACTCTAAAGAATAGTGAAATTTAATGTTTCTTCTCCATATCTTGCTTTATATAAGGAGAGTTAACGATACCATTGGCTGATATGAAGAGACACTTCATCTTCTTACGAGGAGTGTAAACGTCTCTAGGTAATGGAGTACAATCCAATCTCACATAATGTTAGTACTTAATCCCAGCCTATAGTGCAACAACTTAAGCCAATCCAAACCTACATTCATAAGGGTAAGATGGGGAAAAGAACCATAGCCATATAGGCAGATTGTTAAGCAATCTGTTGCAAGTTTGTTATGGAGAGAGGTTGTGTAGAGTGCAGCAGTATATGGACTGAACTTAGGAGAAAGGTGGGACATTCATGATTAATCACTGTCTAGTTTATTGGCCTGGGATAATTTCTCAGGAGGAATCTATAGCTGTAACTCTTATCATATACGTAAATAATACAATCTCTACAGTTGTCTCTATCAATTGGTGCTTTCATTGAAAGTCGAACTCAAGGAATCTGTAATGAGATAAGAAATCTATAATGAGATAACTCTGATCCAATAGGACTGTTCTTTTTCACAAGGAATCTGTAATGAGATAAGGTTAGAACTAAATGGGGAAGAATTCACCGTGAATGCTTATGTTTTTGACACTGGATGGCCCGATTTAATCCTACGTGTGGCATGGTTGGAAACTTTAGGCGTGGTGAAGGTTGATTGGAAGAAGATGTATATGTCTTTTGATCAAAGAGGAATGGAATTCACTTTGCAAGGGATTAACATGCAAGCTTCTTCCCCTCATGCTCTACAACAAATTTTAAAATATCAGAACCTGGAAGTAGAAGGGCTATTATGGTTGATGAGAATTGGAGGATCCTTAACCATAGAAATGGGCATCTTGGAGGTAGATCAGCTAAAGGGGTTACGATCTATCTTGTCTAGGTTTGGGTCAGTTTTTCAGGAACCTAAGGGCTTCCCACCTAGGAGGGTTCATAATCATGCTATTAACTTAAAGAAGGGGGCGGTACCGGCGAATATTCATCCATATAGACATGCACACCACCACAAGGATGAAATTGAGAAGCAGATCTGAAATTTACTTAAAACAGGGATTATTCGGCATAGTATAAGCCCATTCTCAAGCCCAATTATCCTTGTCAAAAAGAAAGATAGCTCTTGGCGAATGTGCGTCAATTACCGCACTGTGAATAAGCTCACAATACCCTACCAGTTCCCAATTCCAGTAGTGGATGAACTGATGGAGGAATTACACGGGGCTAGATACTTCTCTAAAGTTGATCTATGGTCAGGTTTTCATCAAATCAGGGTCTGGAAGGAAGACACTTATAAAATGGGGTTCCGAACTCACGAGGGGCATTATGAGTACCTAGTTATGCCCTTTGGTCTCATGAATGCCCCTGCTACTTTCCAATCTACAATGGATTCAATTTTTAAACCCCTATTACGAAAGTTTGTTTTAGTATTTTTTATGATATTCTGGTTTATAGTTCCAGTTGGGATCAACACTTGGAGCATTTCGCTTGTGTGCTAAAATTACTATTAGATAATGGGTTGTTGGCAAATCAGAAAAAGTGTGTCTTTGGGCAGAAGTCTATGGAGTATTTGGGCCACGTCATTTCTTGTAAAGGGGTAGCAATGGACCCATCAAAGATTCAAAGTGTCTTAGAGTGGCCTATTCCTAAGAATGTCAAAGGAGTATGGGGATTCCTTGGTCTCACCGAGTACTATCGAAAATTCGTTAAAGATTATGCTAAAATTTCTAAGCCTCTTACTGACCTTACCAAGAAAGATGGTTTCAACTAGAGTAGGAAGTCCCAAATTGCTTTTGATGAATTGAAGAAGAGGATGACTTCGTTTCACATTCTTGCTTTACCCGACTTCTCCAAGGAGTTTTCCCTTAAATGTGATGTTTTGGGTATAGGGTTGGGTGCTGTTTTAATTCAAAAGGGTTGCTCACTAGCATATTTCAGCAAGGCTTTGGTTGAATCAACTTTTTCTAAATCAATCTATGAAAAAGAAGTGATGGCAGTGGTAATGGCTATACAGCACTGGAAACATTTTTTAATTGGGAGGCATTTCAAGATTTATACCAACCATAAGAGCTTGAAGCACTTATTGGACCAACGGATTCCCTCTATAGACCAACAATGTTGACAAGCCAAGTTGTTGGGTCTAGACTTCGAAGTAATCTATAAACCTGACAAACAAAATGGGGCAGCAGATGCACTCTCCAGGATGGAAGAAGACAGGTTACTACTTTCAACCATTTCAGCTCCTTTTTGGCTAGATATGGACATTGTACGTCAAGAACTCAAAGAAGATGACCAACTACAACTAATCATCACAGCCCTCCAGCAAAATTCACATTATAAATCTGGTTATCATTTCAGAGATGGCCTATTGTTCTACAAAAACATATTAGTCATTTCAGCAACTTCAGTGCTTATCCCTCAATTTTTGCATGAGTTCAATGCTTCACCTTCAGGAGGGCATTCAAGTTTCCTCAAGACTTATAAAAGGTTAGTTTATGGATTGTTTTGATTGGGCATGAAGTCTTCCATTCAGCAGTATGTACGTGAGTGTATTGTTTGTCAAAAGAATAAATATCTGGCTATGACCCCTGCTGACCTCTTGCAACCCCTACCCATACCTCAGTTGATTTGGGATTAAGTCTCCATGGACTTTATTACAAGACTGCCTAAATCTCATAGTTTTGAAGTCATCTTGGTGGTAGTGGATCGCCTATCCAAATATGCCCATTTCTTACTCCTCAAGCACCCTTTCACTGCTAAAACAGTGGCTGAAGCTTTCATCCGTGAGGTAGAACGATTACATGGCCTTCCTCGTTCTATATTGAGTGATAGAGACCCACTCTTCACTAGCAATTTTTGGAAGGAGATGTTTAAACTACAAGGCACAACACTAAAGACGAGTTCCTCCTACCATCCGCAAACAGATGGACAAATGGATGTTCTAAACCGGTGTCTAGAAACTTATCTTTGTTTTTTTTCATCTGAACAATCTAAGAACTGGTCCTATTGGATAGCCTGGGCTGAATACTGGTATAATACTAGTTTCCATGTTTCCTTCAGGAAAACTCCTTTCAAAGTTGTCTATGGCCGTCTAACTCCTACCCTACTTCAATTTTCTCGAGGAGAAACTCAGGTAGAATCCGTGGAGTTAGCTTTGATTGATAGAGATGAGGCTTCGAGACAACTGAAGCATAACCTCTGTCGTGCCCAGGTTATGACGAAGAGAGCTGCAGACAATCATAGGAGGGAAGTACATTTTCAAGAGGGAGATTTGGTTTTTGTAAAACTTCGACCACATAGGCAATCTTCTGTTGCACGAAGGATATGCCCTAAGCTCTCAGCCCGTTATTATGGACCTTTCCAGATTATTAAAAAGGTGGGACAAGTTGCTTATAAGCTCCAACTTCCTCCAACATCCAAATTCCACCTGGTTTTCCATGTTTCTCAGTTAAAGAAGGCTGTAGGTGATCACTCTGTTGAGCACACTCTACCTAATGGGCTAGAAATGGATCATGAGGGCTTGGTTGAACCAGAAGCCATCTTAGCCTCACGACTAATTCAGTCTAAGGGCAGTAACACTCTCCAGTGGCTTGTTCTTTGGAGGGACAAACCAGTTGAAGAAGCAACTTGGGAGGATACAGATTTCATCAAAGGGCAGTTTCCTTCTCTTCACCTTAAGGACAAGGTGCCTATTGAGGAGGAGGGAATTGTTACTACTCAATCCTAGCCCATAGTGCAACAGCCTAAGCCAATCCAAACCTACATTCGTAGGGGTAAGATGGGGAAAAGAACCATGGCCACATAGGCAGGTTATTAGGCAATCTGTTGCGAGTTTGTTATGGAGAGAGGTTGTGTAGAGTGCAGCAATATATGGACTGAACTTAGGAGAAAGAGGGGGACATTCATGATTGATCACTGTCTAGTGTATTAGTCTGGGATAATTTCTCAAGAGGAATCTATAGCTGTAACTCTTATCATATATGTAAATAATACAATCTCTACAGTTATCTCTATCACATAAGGAATATTTTGCAGGGATCGTTTAAAGGATGATTTCTAAACTGGTTTTTAACTTACTTGAAACAAGCTTGCATTTAAGAAGTTTTAATTGAGCTGGATCTTTAAAGATATCTTTGTCAACCTAAAAGATGTATTCACATTAAAGAAATAACGTCCAAACCAAAAAAAAAAAAGGGCTGTTATGTACAACTCTCATTCAGTCATTTTAAGCGTAAATCCCATAAAGGAGTTGGAAGGAGTATGATATATACGAGCATGAAGAGGGTTTGATTTATTGAGATTAGTCTAAATCTAAGGCAGAGTTATCCCTGATGGTCACATGCACATTATCTTTATATTTTTATCTTTATTAGGCTTGTTTCTCCCTGATGGTCACATGCACATTATCTTTATATTTTTATCTTTAGGCTTGTTTCCAACCTTCTCCCAAGCCTTTTAGAGTTCCTAAAGATATTGAATAGATCAAATCTATTTTAAGTTCGACGATATGATCGAGGTAGAATTCCATCTGAAAATTGATTATTCCTCATAATCTTAGAATAACTGGATTGCAATTCTACTACTAGAAGAATCATTTATATAATGGAGGCTACACAAGGTTAAAATATATATTCATATATTCATTCTATAGGTATTTTATATTTCTATAATCATTTATATAATAGAGGGTTTATTATTTTTTCCATTTGTTTATTTATTTATTTACGGAACCCCACATCAGTGGGATTCATTTATTTATTTGCGTAAAATAGATCCACTCTAGTTTTCATCCACCTTGAAAATTATAGCATAGTACAATCCTCATATACTCCCTTTCATAATCAGTTTTTAGAGTCAAGTCTTCTTCTTCTTCTTCTTTAATTAGAATAGGGGCAGTCACCTTTTTCCTATGAAGTGAGTTTGCTTTCCTAGGCTCATCTTTTTCTTTTCTTACTGATGCATGTAGGATTCCATGGAAAGGATTGTAGATCACGGTGGAGAAGAATGCCTTTTTTCTAAATTTTTGCAATAAATAAATCACAGTGGAGGAACCTGTTTTTTCTTTAAGTAAGAAATAAAGTATTCTCTGTGTTGATCTTGGTTAGTATTATATTAGACTTTAACATCCCAATTATGCCTCTAATTTTCTGTATTTGCTTGTTTTCTAAGCTAAGTCCTTAGAATTTACCAAGACTCTGCTCCAAGTAGTGCTTTGTAGTCATTTCAGTGTTATGGTTTCGTAAAAGAAGGGACTTATTAATTGTTCTCGATTAAGGATAAAGGGAGGAAAAGAATAGACATAGCACTAGAAATTGTGATTTAAGACTGATTTCTCTAATGAATAGAAAAGTAACAAACTTTCAAGCATGCCGCTTTATGACTATCCACACGGTTTCCTCGTTTACTAATTCTTCACCTAATAAGGATGTTAAACAACACATTCCTTATGCAGAGAAAAGGACTGATCTTCTGAAATTAATTCTCCATACATGCTACAAGGTATCTCTTGTGTTCTTGGGAAATTTTAACAAACTTGTTGAATGGGTTGCTATTGCAAGCGAATTCCATGTATTCATCTTCTTTTAGACACAAAGATGATCCGGCATAGAACAATTCGAAAGAACTACAACCCTGGAAACAAACAAGTAGCAGAGCACACAAATTCATCTAAGGTAATGAAAAAAGTAATTAAATGTTTTCCTTAGCTCCAATAAAAAGCACAGAATTCCTGCTAACGTCAGCTGTAACGTGAGTACAGAAATAGGGTATCTCACATCAGTCAAGATTGTTCGAAGGATAATAAGAGGTATGTAATTAACAATCAAATGGGTTATTCATCAACGCCTCGTTCATTGGCTGAATCAGTAGAGCAACCAAGAGCGGTGATATGGTGCACTCATGTAATATTTTTCCCATGAAAGGGATGAAGAAGGAAACAAATGAATAAACTTGAAGTTTCATTAACTGTATCTCTTTCAATTCAATATCGAAAGACAGTTCAAGAGGTATATGTTAACATTCGACACAAAGTGCAGCACCTAATCATTCTTCCAAGCATACAAGACGAGAGAAAAGCCAAGACCTCGTAACTGGTAATCTTTGAATCGCTGAGAGTGAGACCAGGTCAATACAGAGGGATCAACAATGGATTGGTTGGACCGCAGTTTCTCCACAGACAAGGAAGTTTTGAACATGAAAACTGCATTGCCTATAGCATTACCGAACAGCCAATTATGGACATCCCAGAAAACTTCCACTGGTATCCCATCCACCAATATGGTTTGGTTGCCCCTAAACTTCCACTTTAGCCTCTTCACTTGCATTACCATCTTACTGTCAATACGGATCACGAGGCATGGATCCTTAAGATCGACAGTATCACACTCAATCTTGATATCATGCAGCTGCCCCCAATCACAGAATTGAGCTTTTGCACCAAAACACTTCTTCCCAAGTATGTGCTCCCTCCTGGCAATTAAATTTGCACCTGAATGCATTGGGATAGTGCCAATTTTCTTGTATGCTTCCTTCTTCATATCCCCAAGAAGTAACACCATTTCTTGGTTAAATGCAATGGCCAAATAAAATCCTTCCAGGGGCTCAGGCCCTGAACCAAATTTAGCATTTGATACGTCCCAGTAGATATCAATCTTATCAGATTCGACCTCTAAATTTTTGCAACCTTTTCTCTTAGAGAACAACCATGGTTTTATATCAACTTTGCAGAGAGATTGGCAGGATGAATCATCGATTGTGACACCAAAGCTTTGACCCATTAGATTCTTGGTCCAAGAAACCGTAATCAAGCAAGAACGGGCACGCAATTTACATTGATATAAACAAGTGACCAAGTTTTGAGCAGCTTTACTGGCCCCTGAAGAGGAGGAATCAACAACCTGAACACCGGTTTCACCAAAACAAGAAGGGAAGTCCCTCATTTTACCCACAAGTCAAGACCTTTTTTCCTACAACACTTCCCTCTAGCTAGGAACAAAACAACAGGAAATATTAGTACCTCAGGTAAATTGAAGATGAAAGCAAAAACCCATCTTTAAAATCCTCCAAAAGTTAGCAACTTGCTAAACTCCATCCAGAGGTCTGATTTCTGCTGCCCACATCAGGATAAGACTCAGGAAGAGAGACAAAGGCCTTAGATTTGCTTTGGCATTCCTGTGCGCATACAAATAACCAAATAAACTATAGAGTATGATAGAGTTACAAAGACGAATGAGTAGAGGAGCGAAGGGGAGACGAAGTCGGGTCGCATGGAACGGAAGAGCAAAGCAAAAGAAGGCAGCTGTATAATTGCTGGAAAAGATGAACAAACTAAAGATTGGTTAATATACACAAAAAGAAACTTAAAAGGGTATCAGGTCTCTCTCCAGCTTTTTTCACTCACGCGCATAAAACATTCATGAAATTTACTAATCATTAAGGCTTTGTCCATTATTGAAAGAATCATAATGCCCCTGCCCTTTAACTGACACTACACATGCATTTATTTAAAGGTGAATAAATCAAAGCTTAAAGCTTGCTAAACATACTCTATTCCCCTTTACTTTTGCAGATCTTTCCCTTTCTCTCTCTAATTATGTTTCCTTTACTTGTGTCGCCTGCCACCTTTTTCCTACGTAAGACAAATGGTACCATGGTAGTGGGCATTCTAAGTGAAGATATGTGTAATTTAAAGGAATAGGACTGTTGAAAAGTCCGATCTTTCTATGGAACTGTAAAGTGGACGGTTGTGTTCAATTGAAACTACCAAAGGTAGAATGGATTTAAGTCGTATTCCGGTTTTCCACTTTGCAATTGGCAGATATGTTTTGCGTTTCTATCGTATTTATGACTGTTCATGGAACCATAGTTCATACAATGGTTCATGCTGATTCGTAAAGGAACATAAATCGAGCAGAGGGTAGAAAAGATTCTGAATGCAAGACCGTAATTTAGGTTAATTTGCAAGCACTTAGACTCGTGAAGTGGACTAAAAGTAGAAGATTGGGGTTAGAACTTATAAACTAACCAAACTTACTTTTCTTCGTTTTCTATACCCGTTAAACACAACACAAACTCACTCAACTGCTAATTTGACTGGAGTCTCTACAAGGACTTTCAGTTTTTTCTGAACTTTAGTTAAATCGCTGTCTTGAAACGGTCTTACTAGCCTAATTTGAAGACAATGTCTATTGTCATTTTATTGCTTAACATAGACGATTTTACAAGGAACCAAAGTTCACATTTGAATCCGCAAACAATTCCTTTTGATTCTGATCCGTGTTGAATTTATGAGCGACACACCCACTGGGGTCGTGTGGATCATGTTCATGCCCTTAGATATAGCTAGTCACGTGGCTGGGTTGACCGTGGCTTGCTCCACTTCGACACGTCAACATGATATAGACTTCGTTTAGGATAACGATTTGTTATTTAGGGTAAATGAAATAACATGATATAGTTTTCAAAAGTGACGCCTACAGCATCTAACAGCATCCACCAAGTTAGAATAGTTATACAAACACCACATATATCGCAAAATAATATGTTCAAGAACAGCTATTTTCTTTTATACAAAGAAAAATATCGTATAATAACATAAATTGTTTGATTACTCCCACTTTTAAAAGGAGCAATCATTCTATAAGGATAAAAAGCTGAGTTTATTGCAAACAGAAACAGTTGAGGATATGTTTCATGTTCATTGGATATGTGGAAACAGAATTGATGGTCAACTCTTGAATGGTTGTAATGCTATAATTGTAGTATTGGGTATTAATTATCACTTCCTCGCCACTTGCCAAATAGCAACAAGTTCCTGGTTGAGTTTGGACCATTGTCTTGGAGTTTGCAATCAATGACCAAGCAAACTTATGCGTAGAGCTATTGCTTAAAGATTAATTAGGCTGTGCGGTCAAGAAACACTAATTATGTTGTCAAAATGATGATATTACAAGTGTATAAAACGATAATAGTTACAAATATAAAAGCAATAAAAGATAATAATTCGACTAGGAGAATGATAAGAATTGAATATATTTAAAACATGTAACAAAATTTTTTTGTAGGTAATACTAATACGAGGATAAAATTAATTAGGGCAAAAAGGGAACAAAGAAAAATAGTGTGTTCTAGTTGGTTGAATGAATGCGTCCGCAGTAGAGATTAAATGATAAAGGTAAGACTGCGTATTATTGGAGAATTCTAAATTTCACATATTAATGAGATTAATATTGGATATTGTTGTGAAAATTGAACTAAAGCCTATGTTGTTTTCTTAAACATTCATTGTTAATTATCTAATCTCATTAAGGAGACTGCTGACCAACACAAGCTTTTTAAGCAAGGCCTAGGTTTTGTTTGGCAACCATCGGATTGCATTAATTGTTAACTGATTGTATCAGCGGCTAGCTGATAGTTGATTTTATCAGCTGATTTGACTAGTAGATAACATCAGCTGTTTATTAAAGATGTTTGATAACATTAGTTATTTAGTATTAGCTGTTGATGTATAAATAACTTATGAAGGCACTATTTTTTAAAAAAATATAAAGACATAAATATTATATTTCTTAGTATTTCGTTGAATATTTTTATAAAAATTTAGATTTAGATATTTAATTTTACAAAAATTAAGTTATAACTTTAATAAAAAAACATAATAATAATAATAATAATAATAACCCAACGTTAAATTCTCTATTAATATGAATGATGTAATAAGCTACATCATATTAGTATTTTTCATATAATATATATGAATTTTATTATTAATAAATTAAAAATATCTATAATTATAGTATAACACAAATATGATATATAAAAGTTATATACTAAAAATATTAATTTGATGTGATTTTTTATGTTCAAAAACTTAATATTATAGTATTTTTAAATGTAAACTAAAATTATAGAATTAAATAAAAATTAAAAATT
>JANPWT010000009.1:22895291-22906534 GCA_024678245.1 Erythroxylum densum
ATCTTGATTTATAGCACTAATCTTGATGAGCATGTCATGCATGTGAGGTGTGTCTTGGATGTATTGAGACAGGAGAAGCTGTATGCGAACCTTAAGAAGTGTACATTTTGCATTGATAAACTTGTATTCTTAGGGTTTGTAGTCAGTGCTCAGGGAGTAGAGGTTGATGGTGAGAAGGTGAAGGCTATTCAAGAGTGGCCAACACCTAAGAGTATTAGTGAGGTAAGGAGTTTTCATGGACTTGCCAGTTTTTACAGGAGGTTTGTGAAGGACTTTTCTACTATTGCTGCTCCGTTGACTGAAATAGTCAAGAAGGAGAAGGGGTTTACATGGGGTAAGGAACAGGAACATGCATTTTTAAAGTTAAAAGATAAGTTGTGTTCTGCTCCTATTCTTTGTTTACCTAATTTTGAGAAAGCTTTTGAGGTTGAGTGTGATGCATCTGGGATTGGTATAGGTGCTGTACTTTTGCAGGAAAACAAACCAGTTGCATATTTCAGTGAAAAGCTTAGTGGTGCACAACTCAATTATCCGACCTATGACAAGGAACTGTATGCTGTGGTGAGAGCATTGGAGGTGTGGCGACATTACCTTCAACCTAGAGAGTTTGTCATTCGGACGGATCATGAGTCCTTAAAGCACTTGAAAGGACAAGGCAAATTGAGTAAGAGACATGCTACTTGGGTGGAGTTTCTGGAGACCTTCCCATACGTGCTTCACTATAAGCAAGGGAAAGAGAATGTGGTAGCTGATGCATTGTCTAGGAGGTACACTTTACTTTCTGCTCTTAGTTCTAAACTTTTGGGTTTTGAGCAGTTTAAGGACTTGTATGCTTCAGATGTTGACTTTGCTACTGTTTATTCTGCTTGTGAGCATACTGCATTCCAGAAATTCTATAGGCATGAGGGCTATTTGTTCCGAGGTAATCAATTGTGTGTGCCTAATTGTTCTACGCGTGCTTTATTTGTACATGAGGCCCATAGTGGTGGATTAATGGGTCATTTTGGGGTTGCTAAGACTTTGGATATTTTGCATGAACATTTTTATTGGCCTGGTATGCATAGGGATGTCAAACGTGTATGCGCTAAATGTATTGCATGTAGACAGGCAAAATCTACTATCAAACCTCGCGGATTGTATACCCCTTTACCTGTGCCTACTGAACCATGGGTTGATGTTTATATGGACTTTGTTTTGGGCTTGTCTAGGATAAAGAGGGGTTTTGATAGTATCTTTGTTGTGGTTGATCGATTTAGTAAAATGGTGCATTTTATTGCATGTCATAAGACTGATGATGCTGTGCATGTTTCTAACTTATTTTTTAGAGATGTTGTTAGATTGCATAGCATTCCTAGGTTTATTGTTTCTGACAGGGATGCTAAGTTTTTGAGCCATTTTTGGCGAGTATTGTGGGGCAAGTTGGGTACAAAATTTCTCTATTCTACTACTTGTCATCCACAGATAGATGGACAGACCGAGGTAGTTAATTGACCTTAGGTACCTTGTTGCGTGCTATAATGAGTAAGAATTTGAAAATTTGGGGTGAATGTTTACCATTTATTGAATTTTCATATAATAGGAGTGTGCATTCTACCACAAGTTTTTTTACCTTTTGAGCTTGTTTATAGTTTTAATCCTTTGACTGTTTTGGATTTAGTGCCTTTACCCTTGCATAAGTTGTCTAGTGCAAATGGCAAAAAGAAAGTTGAGATGGTCGAGGAGTTGCATGAGAAGGCAAGACAACATATTGAGCAGAGGAACAAGGTATATGCAAAGCAAGCCAACAAGGGGCGAAAAATGATGACCTTTGAACCTAGTGATTGGGTTTGGGTGCATTTGAGGAATGAGAGGTTTCCTACCGAGTGAAAATCCAAGATGGATCCTAGGGGTGATGGTCCATTCCAAGTATTGGAGCGGATCAATGACAACACCTATAAAATTGATCTTCCAGGTGAGTATAATGTGTTTGCTACTTTTAATGTTGTTGATCTTTCTCCTTTTGATATGGATTCAAATTCGAGGACTAATCTTCCTGAGGAGGGAGGGGTTGATGTGAGTAGGACCATGGACCATCGAGTAGGATCAGGTAGAGAGCTAGTCATGTCAGAAGGGCCCATGACCAGAGTTAGGGCTAAGAGACTTACAGAGGCTCTTTACACCCATGTGGGCTTTTATATGGAGAGGATGACAAGATCCAAACCAATTAGAGGAGAGTTTAATGGACTTGAGCCCAAACTAATCCATTTAACTCAAATCCTTGGATACACTTAGGGCTTGAAGATAAGAAGACCTGGGCTATTTTAATACTTCGTCACTGAAGCCTAAGGAGTGTTTGGTGCATCACTTATTTTATTAGTGGGAGTGGGCTATTTAATTCACTTAAGCCCAAGAGTATATGGATCCATTAGTGGTGCCACACATTAGACTTATTTATTTAGTTTTTGGACTTTGTTTTATTTTGGGCTTCCATGTATTTTTAGCCCAACCTTTTATTATTTGACCTAGGTATAAATATGTGTCTTTAGGTCAAATTTTCGTACTTTTTAGATCAGAATTGCTAGAGTGCTGTCGGCTTCAATAGGGAGAACATTATTCTCTTATTCTTGTTACCTTTCGAACCATTTTTCACTTATCAATTGTTTTCCCGATTGTGGCGTGTGGATTGTTTATTTTTCTTGGTTTTATTTTGATCATCGGGATTACATGGAGCACGTTTCCAAGAGTTGTCGTAGAAATCAAACCTTACATATCCTTATTTTCTTGATTTTCAAATTCGAAATTTCAATCCTTCTTATTTCCTCAAGGTCGAAACACACCAAAATAAAAACACCCATCGAAAACATCATCAAATTGACATCAATCCTTCTGTGGTGTGCATTAGAAAGGACTAGTGCTAGTTTAGATAAGGCCTTCTTTCAGCATTTTTGAAATCTTTTGCTCAATAACAACCTTATATGGATGAGGATAACGGTAGGGTCTAACCTTTACTGGACTTGTGTGTGGTTGCAGGTCAATGGCATGGGCATGACGACGAAGTGGCGGTAACCCAAAAGGCTCCTTGAACACACCTACACAATGGCACAAAAGCCGCTGAACCTCCTTAAAGAAAACATAAATAGTCGCGTCTTTAATTATGTTCGTCACCAAATGATCAACACAAAGAAAGGTATATGACTCTGTTAAGGAACCATTAGGCGCACATTTAAGCAACTGATTAAACTCTATAGATTCCACCATCGTATTTTGAATTCCTTTCAAAGTAACCAATTCATTATTATGGTAAATTCGTAGTGTAGGTGTGCTATAATATGCTAAGTGGGGACCCAGAGTCACCAGCCACGAAACACCCAACACAATATTAGCTACACAAATTAGTAGTAGAAACACATCTAGGTGAATTAAATGTCCATCAATCAATACGGGCAATTTCTCCACTCTGCCTTCCGTATGAACAAAGGAACCATCTCCCAATCAAACTTTGAATTAAGGTGACAGTATAACAGGTAATTTTAAAAATTTTGGGAGCTTAGGTTGTATAAAGTTATACGAACTAACACCATCCAAAAATACTTGGACTGCAACACCCTGAACTGAAGATTTGTATCTGATTGTGCAGGGATCATTATAGTCTTGAATCGCTTGTAAAGAAAGGTGTAATTTATGTTGATCAACCACACTCGAGTCTAGATCTAACTCCGGTGTCACATACTCGTCAATTTCATCATCCAGTAGTAGGAAAACATACTTATTGGGACACTTATGAGTGGGAGTGAACTTCTCATCGCAGGTATAGCACAAACCCTGGGCTCGTTTTAGTTCTTGCTCTGCAGAAGATAGTCTTCATATATATAGTGGTTTAGGTTGTAAGTTTGGATTCGTGGTTGGTTTGAGTTGTGGTGTAGGTAGCAGAGGTGGTCATTGAGGTATGGAAGTAGTGGAATGATTTGTTGGTTTGAATGTGTTAATTGTGGGAGGAACAGATCTTTCCTTACTTACGTTAGACTTGCAATACTTTTCTTCATATAGTTTAGCTAAAGCAACCACCTTAGAAATAGCCGATGGTTTTTAGCAATTACCTTCCGTCGAATATCCTCTGTCAAACCGCTCACAAAACAATCCAAAAGGGCTTCTGTCGAGACCCCATCGATATGGTTAGTCAGAGCTGTCAACTGCATACAATAATCTGCAACTGACCCAGTCTATTGTAATTTAAACAAAGTAGCCCTAGAACACTCAAACTAAAATGGGCCAAATTCTATTTCCAAAGCCTGCATAAATTGTTTCCATGACATGAGTTGATTGTTCTTTTTTAGCATTTGAAACTAATGGATTACATCACCCTCCATATGGACTGAAGCTATTAACAAACGAGTACCATCAGCCACATTGTAATACAAAAAAAAACTGCTCAGCCTTAAACACCTAATGTAGCGGATCAGTACCATTAAATCAAGGGAAATCCAGCTTAATATTACGAACCTGGAAGGAGCCTGGTTGGTGAAACAAACCACCAGATGAAGAGGATAGACTTGGAACAATGGCAACAGCAGCTACCAGATTCGAACAGCCAACATTTGACAACTCTTGTATCACTGACATTACCGCACCCAATCCGCTCTCCACCTTTGATTCAAGAGTTTCGAATCACTGTAAGAGAGTATTTTGCCCACCTTCAATTACTACCATTCTATTATCATCTTGTAAAGATTTGGATGCAAAAGCTTCTTGTAGAATTTTAATTTCATTAGATAACTCGCAAAATCGAGTACCGTCAGCCATAAGGACACCTAAAATCACCCACGAAAAACAAAAAATAACGGAAGTGAGATCGAAAACGAGAGCACCAATGTAAGGCTCAATAATAAATCCTAGAAATATTTGCCTATAGAAGAGACAAATCTACGGAGAAGAGAAAACCACCAAATTCTCGATAAGATCCCTATTACAATATTCCAACTATATATTTAATAAGTAATGTAAGGTTCCAGCAATCGGCTTGCGACACGTGGCCTGGAGCTCTTCCTCATTGATTCCTTGCTTGTTAGAATGTTTTCATGTTCCTTACGTGACCCACTTGATCCAGCTTCATCATAACCATTCACAGACCCCTCATGTGCCTCACTCTTTGCATTCGAAATTGGGCTTGGGCCTATTACAACAATTGCATTATGCATGTTTTGAGAACTAGGATATTGATAAAGGAGCATTTGATGATTGCAACTTCTTATAACAACTTGTGCTCCTAATGTAAAACATTTAACATAACTAGAAATCGATCTGTTAGGCTTATCAAGTAGACACCAACAATCAATCATTAAACATGAGAGCATGCACAGCAAGATCTTTTCTCAGGATTTGTCAAGCCAATTATTAGTAAAACGTTTCTTCAATGAAATGTAAATTTAATGTTAGTTCACTAATGTTATCTAGGGAGAAAGATAGCATCTCACGTGGACTAGGTTCGCACCCCAACTATTTCACAGTTGTGGTGGAGTTTGAAGATGGAGGCATTGACCTTATGGTTGTGGAGTTGGAGGACACTACGTCGTCAATAGAAACTAACGGTAAGCAATGAAAGTAACTGCAATAATCTTGGGGTGTAGTGTGGAATTTGAAAGTTGCACAGAATCTGAAAAAATACCTTAACCAAACCCTTAGCAAATGAAAATGGAAGATCAATGGAAGCTTATAAAGATTAGTGCTTGAAGAATATATATGAATGAGATAGTTAGTTATGTGGAACAAAAACTTTGATCATGGCCTTTCTAGTCATTTCATTCCATATCCCAAGTAGTTGATTGAACATAAAGGCCTAATATATCGATGCTTCAATTTTCATTTATCAAGTTCAAGGAAAGTAGCCCACGGAGAGGTCCATCAGGTTCAAAAATCTTAACAATTGTTTCTCTCTTCAGAAATGGGGTTCATTTCACAATTGATTAAATACTCGTTAAATAATGCACTTGCTTATAATTTAATTAACTAAAAATGAAGCAACACATAAGTCGGACAACACCACATATAATCCCTTAAATATTGTTTTATTACAAACACTAAAATTCAATGTTTTAAAAATCAAAACAAACCTACCAGTTCGATTAAAAATAGTTGGAACTAGCTAGTTGTTGTTTCATTTAATAACGTCTATATATAAAAATCGTCCAGTTTATTCTGATCTGATCAATTTATCTAAGAACAGGTCAGAGCCGGTTTGTTGTATATAATTTCATAAGCCAAAAAAACTACTATTGATTCTTCACTTCTCTTCACTTCGTTTTTTTGAGAATCTCAGTTGTTTGCTTCTCCTAACTTCATTTTCTCCTTCACCTCTCTCTTGTCTTAGGTTACAAACATTAGAGGTTTGTTCGTTTTGTCTCAAAAAACTTTTTTCAATGGCTAAACACATTTATATTCTTCTCCAAAAACCCACCAAAATCGAATCCTTTCATTAACCTAGATCCATAAAAAATAGTACTTGGTTAAGAAGACATAGCAAATGCCCTCATCGCAAGAATATCCTTCCCAAGGAGCTATGGGTGTGGCTTAACTCGAGTGTTTAAGCTACAAGAATAAAGAAAGGCGATGGTCGAAGTCAATGGATTCCCTCAACCACCTTCAGCTACTTGTCTAGTAGATGATAATTAGAAAAAGAAAGATCTTGAAATTAATAGAAATACAAAAATTATAGTGATAATAGATTAGGAAAAAACTAGAAGAAAAGAAAATAAATGAAACGCAAAAGGACAGAAGTGGGGCTTATATGTATCTGTGTGGTGCTAGAGTGATAAAGAATTATAGATTAAACATTAGAAAATAAAGAGTGATGAAAGACGACGTGAGTTTAGGAAGGATTAAGAAGTAGTAAAGAAGAATCGTTTAGAATAAATAAATCAAGTTTAACTTTTGAATTTTGTCCATACACATGTACCTTTAATTAATGGGTTATAAGAATTTATAATGTTTTTTTTGACAATATGAATTTTTACTTCAATCAAATTATGTCATTTTGATTAATTAAATTAAATCATTTAAAATTAAAATTTGAAATAAAGTTTAATATTTATCTTTTAAAATAATAACAAGTATGTTTTTTTTGGTTTGTTACAGTATAAATGTTTTATTTTATTAATTTAACAAAATTATATTATTTTAATTAATTAAATTGAATCATTAAAAATTAAAATTTGGGACGAAGTCTGATATTTTATTTTTCAAAATAATAACGAGCATGTTTTATTTTTAGTATGTGATAGCATGAATGTTTTATTTCATTAATCAAACAATATTATATTATTTTGATTAATTAAATTAATCAGAAATTAAGATTTGAGATCTTTTTAGGATTACAATCTTAAATTATACTTTTTTCTTTAATTATAATACTAATATCTAGGTTAGTATAATATAATTTAATTATTCAAAAATACAATTTTGATTTTTATTATTATTTTAAGTTTTATATAAGGCTTAAATATATTTATTATTTGTTAATTATATAATAATATACATTAGTGTATTTTTATTTTAATAAAATATGTTATTTTTAGTTATTTATATAATTTTTACTTCTTATTTATTATGTAGTTTTATAATAATTTACTACAACTTAAAACTTTTTTACCATTTGCATGCAGTCCGAATTTTAAAACATTGGTAGAAACAAATTTCCTGGCATTCTATTAGCCTTTTATGTTTCGCACGTCTCTTAAACACTTACTCTTTCCAATCTTCTCACAATTTTGACCTTTCCTTCCAGATATCACCTACTAAATCCCAGTCCCGGGATTAGGAATGTTATCTTATCCGTCAAGCATGGTTTTCAAGTCAGGGCTCATCACCTTGAGGAAGCTTTCCCTCGGCAAATTATAATTTTATTCACTGATAAGATTTGCCCATGTCAAATTGATAAAACATATGGAGACCACTATCGAGCGCCATACCTGTACCAAAGCTGCGAGAGAGAAATCAAAGTAAAAAAGTACTGACTTTTTATTAATGAGTTAAGTTTAAATGAATTCAGATTTCATTATATACAAATGCATAAAACTAAGACTACCTACTACTTACAAAGCTATACAAAACTATAGTGTATTTACAATAAACGACATCGCTTTATATTAAGTAAACAGTAACAGTACATAACCTATCACTTAAACTAAACCTAACTTGGACAAAAGAGAAGGCAACCAAAACCTTGGTGGACAAATCTGCCAACTGGTCTTTAGAAGAAACATGAGTAGGAGCAACGAAACCTAGCTTATACTGATCACGAACTACATGACAATCAATGTCAAGATGTTTGGTGTGTTCATGGAAGACCGGATTAGCAGCAATATGAAGGGCCGCCTTATTATCACACTATAAAGGAATAGGAGAGATAAAAGAGATTTGTAAATCACATAACATATAAGAAATCCATAACATTCACACACAATGGAAGTCATACTCTGATACTCCGCTTCAGCAGATGAACGAGAGACTGTGGGCCATTTTTTAGTCTTTCAGGAGACTAAAGAAGAACCCAAAAATACACAAAAACTAGAAACATATCGTCGAGTTGTTAAACATGAGCCTTAATCAACATCACAATAAGCAACAAGGGAATAAAGAGAAGAGACTGTAGACTTGGAAGATGCAGTGGAAGCAGAAAAAAATAACCGCTTAGAAGGACAACCCGTCAAATATTTCAACAAATGAAGAGATGTATCCCGATGACTCTTACAAGGACCAGTAACAAATTGATTCAACTGTTGGGCAGTAAAGTAATGTCAGGCCTCGTAAAATCCAAATACAAAAGCCTACCAATCAACCTACGATACTGCCCAACATCAATAAGGAACCATATTTATCTGTTAATTTCAAACCCTTAGGAAATAGTGTAGAAATTGGCTTTACACCAGTCAAACCCGAATTAACCAACAGATCCAATACATACTTTCTTTGATTCATATACAAACCAGTAGAAGATCGAGCTATCTCCAACCCCAAAAAATATTTAACAGGACCAAGATCCTTAATAGTAAAAGCAAAATTCAAAAAATGTTTAACCTCTCTCAAAACAACTTCAGATGGTCCAGTCAGCAAAATATCATCCACATAGATAAGAAGAGCAAAAAAAGTAGAACCAGTGGATTTAACAAACGAGCAATGATCATATTGGGATTGGATAAAACCATAGGAAAGCAAATGCTTAGTAAACTCACAATTCCACTGACGCGAGGCTTGCTTTAAGCCATACACAAGCCGTTTTAACTTGCAAACTTCATAAGGACCAACCTAGTATACCCATCCGAAGGCAACATATACACTTCCTCATCAATAAAGCCATGTAAAAACGCATTATTAACATCAAAATGATGTATAGGCCAAGAAAATCATGTTGCAATAGCCTAACAATAACCGTACAGTGATTGTTTTAGCAACTGGGGAAAACTATCAGTAAAATCAATTCCTTCAATCTGATGATAACCTTTTGCCACTAACCTAGCCTTATAACGATCAACAGTCTATTCAGGTTTAAGTTTTACCTTATAAACCCATTTAGAACCAACGACCTTCTTATCAGCTGGTAAGGAAGTCAAAATCCAAGTGTCATTAGGTTCTAGTGCAGCCAACTCCTGCTGCATAACTTGGATGAAAGATGTGAAGTAGGTATAAAAGGGAAAGTTGAAAGAGAGTGATATGAGGAAGCACAACCAAAAGGCTGAGAATAAGAAGAAGAAGATAAAGAATGGTTGGTGGTTGCATGAGATACAAAATCATTGAGTCAGGCTGGTTTATGAGATACTCTAGTACTTATACGCAACTCAGGAAGAGAAACAACTGGAAGAGTAGAAGAAGGAGATGATAAATGTTCAGCGAAAGGTGTAGCAGTAGCTGAAATAGGTAGATTAAGAGGAGAGCTATTATATTCAGTAGACAACACGTCCCAAATTTCGGAAAACTAATCAAAAGGAACCAAATGAAGTGGAATATCTGGTGTGGCATTAGAATAAGACTGATAAGGATAAGTATGTTCATGAAAAATAACATCTTTAGAAACCAGAACAGAATGTGAATCCATATCAAACAACTTATAGCCTTTTGTCCATAACTATACCATAAGAAAACACATTCATAAGATCTCGGATCAAACTTATCCTTATGGGGCTTGACATTTGTTGCAAAACAGATACATCCAAAAGACTTCAATTGATCTACTTAGTTGGATAACCATACAAAACCTCATAAGGTGTTTTACACTTAAGAAGTGACGTAGAAACACTACAAGGAAAATGAGAAATAGCGACGGTATATAAACCGTTGGAAATACCGACCGAAAAAACGTAACCGTCGGAGAAATTGGGTGTACGTTAAACTTTTTGCGACCGAAAACCATTCGGTCGCTGAATTTGACAGCAATATGTACCGACGCCCATTTCTGTCGGTGAAGGTGTCGGTGAAGACATCATATACGCGCCCCTCACTTAAGGTAAATGACGTCGTTTTGATTATTATTTAGGGCTGCCTTTGTCTTCCTCCTCCTCTTCCCGCAGACGCAGCCCGCCTCTCCTTTTTCTTCCTCGATTCTTCGACCTTCTTCCTCGTTGCTGGTCGCCTCTTCCTCTTCTACCGGTCGTCGTTTGTTGTTCGTCGTCCGGCGCTCGCCATCGTCGCTCCTCCTCCTCGTCTCCGATAGCTTGGTAAGTTCTCCTCCCTCCCCGATGACCCAACTCCGATTACAGCATACGGGTATCTTGTAAATTATTGCTCTAATTATATGTTAATTATTGTTGTTATATGTAATTGTAAATTATTGCATGTAAACCTAAATTTTTAACATAATGTTGTAAGTATTCCTCTAATATGCCATGATTAATGTTCCATAATGTTGCTCTTATATGTAAATTATTGCTCTAATTATATGTAAATTATTGCTCTTATATGTAATTGTAAATTATTGCCTGTAAACCTAAATTTTTTACATAATGTTGTAAGTATTCCTCTAATATGCCATGATTAATGTTCCATAATGTTGTAAGTATTCCTCTAATATGCCATGATTAATGTTCCTCTAATAATGTTGTAAGTATTCCTGAAAGAGTAACTAACATTCATGTCTTCTAAAACTCCTTCACCTTTACTTAAGAAGGTTTAATAATCTAATTTTTATTAACTTACCTTATTAAGTCATTTTAAAGGCTTTAAATTGTGTAATTTAGATTATGGACCTTCATATGTAATTTTTATATAATTAACATTTA
>JANPWT010000009.1:22930073-22940826 GCA_024678245.1 Erythroxylum densum
AGGTTTAGCCCAAATCTTCTTCTTTCTCCTTTTTCCCTAGCTTCCATGCACTCTTCTTTCTTTTCTCCTCTCTTCTCATGACTTTATCTTCTCTTTTCTAACTCCCACGATTTTCCTCTTCTTCTTTTAAATAATACCACATTGTGCTTTCTCTTCCCTTTTTACCCTTCATTTAATTAGGTCTCCCAATTTTGCCCCTTTTTATCCATCAACTACTAACATCTTAACTCCTTATTCTGATCAGGTAAATGAAGAAATTTGATAACACTTATTTTAATAAAATTTTTCCCATTTTCTTAAGTTTCTAATGACACCAAAATCATTCAATTTAGTTCAAAAATCTGAAAGTTATACCCTAAACACTTTTGAGCTGTTCTTAAGCTGAACCAACGCTCTATGCTCAACTTCCATCCAAAATTTGAAACTCTTATAGACTGAATTAAAACTCGATTTCTTCATATACTTTGTATTCCCATATCTCTAGTTTACTCCAAATAAAAAATCATCTCATTCGGATCACTACAGAAAAAGTTATGCCCAAAATATCGAAACATGTTCAGTGTAGAGAAAAGTTCACCGCGGTGAAGTCAGAAGTTCACCGCGGTGAAGTCAGAAGTTCACCGCGGCGAACTCCTCAAGACAGGAATTCTTATCAAGTTTAGTTCAACTGTACATAGGAGTACCCATAGGTTTGGCATTTTCAAAGTGGTACTTCTTGATGAGTTCCTTTGTGTATTTGTCTTGGCTAATGAAAATCCCTTTTTCTGTTTGTTTTATTTGTAATCCAAGAATGAACTAAACTTGATAAGAATGAAGAAGGCAAGGCTAAGGATGAGACAAAATACAGAGGAATGATCAGATTAAGCAGGTGATAAAGTCAATCGAAAAGCAAAAGTGGTCATTATCAATTTCTTGGAGGATGTCTAATTCCTTGGTCTTATAAGAAACAAAATTACATAGCTCTTTCAACAACTGAAGCGGAATATATAGCAATTGCCAGCTATTGTGCTCAAATATTATAGATGAAGCATCAACTCCATGATTTCTCTTTGAACTTTAATCATATTCCTATATTATGTAATAGTACTAGTGCAATAAATCTTTCAAAAAATCTTGTGTATCATTCTAGGACTAAGCATATAGAAACCAGGCATCATTTTCTCAAAGATTATGTTATAGAAGGAAATATTGAACTTTTGCATTTTAATAATGAAAATCAAGTAGCTGATATTTTCACTAAGCCTCTATCTGAAGATAGATTTTGCATGTTAAGAAAAGAATTTGGTATATGCAGACTATCTGATGTTATTTCTGTATAGTTATTTTATGCTAATTCATTTTAGCAGGCTCCTTCTAATCCGAACATTTATTAGGCTCCTTCTAATTTAGAAGGATCCTCTCAGTCTAACATAATAGTGTACATCTGTCTTAAAAAGGAAGGTTTTCATGGCGTCATTCAGTTTTTAAAAACGTGCACACTATTTTGACAACACTCTGTACATGTCTAACAGAAGATATGCAGATGATCATACTTTCTATTTTGGCATGTACAACTACCCATTCTCACACGAAATCAACACTTAATAATCGTTTAATATACCAGAAACAAACTTCTCTCTTCTACTCTTCATTGTTCTTTTCTCAGAAGCATCATTCTCTTATTCTTTGCACACTAACTTTTTGCCTTCTCTCTATTCTTTCCTCCAAAAACTCCTAAACCTTAATGGTATGAACAAAATCAAAGGGACAAAAGAAAACCACGGCTTCAACTTTCAACCAACAAACTCTCGCCTTTGTGTCCTCTTCTCTGTCTCCAATAGTAGGTTCACTATTTTAGGAAACACTAGAGGAGAGAAAAAGACAGATTTTGGCTATGTTGTCAATAGAATTAGACTCGAACTCTTCCTCTAAAAATAATGAACCTTCAGTCGAACAACAATTTGTTTATGACTTTAGTAGAGAAGAAGAAAAAGAAGAAAGGAAAAAGAAGTAGAAGAATCCTCGAGTGAGGGGGAACAAACAAGAAAAGTAAGATTTCATATACCCATTTTGTCTCCTTCCACTACTCTTAAAACTAATATAAGGATAAGAAAGTGCCCGAAGTGCACTGAGCTGTAAGCAATGATGGATCAGATGAAGAATCGACTTCGTTAATAAGGAGACCAAGGACTAAAGCAAGTATGGCAAAGCAAAACGTACAAGAAGAAACTCCTCAGGCTGAAAAGAAATAGGAAGAAGATTCATGAAAAAGGAAAAGAGAAGAGATAAGAGTAGGCAAAGCACCTATGATTGAAGAAAAGAATGAGGACCTAGTTGCTATAGATGAGCCAGCTTTTGAAGAAATCATTTTTGAAGAAATCCCTATGGCCAAAAGGACAAAATCAAAGAAAATCACCGTAACTCAAAAGGGAGAGTCCTCAGCACCAGCGAATTGTTTTAGTGGATGGAAGCTGAAGCAAGCTACAAGATGCGCTACAAGAAGAGAAAGGTGGTAGCTTGATGCATCTTGAGTCCAAATCTTTTTTATGAAATTGATATTCCAATCTCCTCCTTTTTTTATTGCGATTGGCTAGGAAAATTTTGTGAACTTGAATGAAACAGTGTATGATGACCTAGTTAGATGCTTTTATACACACATGAAAAAAAGAGGAAATTAATGGAAAGCTGACAATAATTTCTTCGGTCTGTCAGTGTGAGATCTTGATCACGGAAGAGATTTTGACAAACTTTCTAGATATACTTCCCATAGGTAGGACTGATCTTTCTTGTCATAAGTGGGACACTACTGACCTTGATTTATGAGAGGTTGAGGACTTTACATGTCTACACACTGAGAATGGCATTAAGGGAAGACCCTGGTATAGACACTTGGACCTACTGCCAAGATGCCTTTCATCCATTTCCTCTTCTTCAAATTTTCCAAAGAGTAGCTTAGTAGAAAGGTGCAGCCTTCTGAATACATATGTGGTCTACAATCTCTTAAAAGGAAACAAAATGAACCTCCCAGTAATGATTCTAAAGTTTACGGTGGACAAAGGAAGTCACAAGAATACAACTGGTGGTCTGCGATACAGGATACTGTTAACTAAAATTTTTGCCTTCTATGGAGTGTCTTCTGGAAGTTTGTATTGATATGCACTAGGTAAGTTCCATTCTTCCACTCCCTACTAATTCGGGCACAAGCTGAAAGACAATGTGTGAGCAATAGTCCTCTTGGGACTCGCTCCACAAAAATTAGCTCCTGCCACACTCCAGAGCACCAATGATCTGACCCTTTAACATCTGAAGGAAGTTCTCTCTAATCAAGATCAAATGTGTAGAAAAATAGACAACATGCAAAATAAGATCATTGATATTGCTTAAAAAGATTTCTGAATCCTCTTAATGACTTTGTTTCTTAATGTCTCTATTTTTCTAATGAATTATGATATTGTTTGATGTCGTAGATATTTTTCCCTCTATTTTTTGATAATGACAAAGGGGGAGAATAGTTAATTTTATACATTGCATGCATCTTACTTTGGATCTATGATATATTTTCAATTTCCTTGATGATATAGTTGTTATTGATGATATTTTCTGCTAATTCATTGCTGCTAAAATGATGTTAAAATTGTGAAGTTTAAATATGTGATATACAAACAATAGGCTCCTTGTTAGGCTCCGTCTTTTTATAACTGTGAGTAAGAACATATAAAGTTTACAGGTATCTTTCAAAATCCTTTATTGTTTTTTGAATTTCGGAAAAAATATCTATTACTGTTTGTCATCACTAAAAAAAAGGGGAGATTGTTAGCTCAAGGGTTATGTTTAACAATTCTGATGATACCTTTATAATATTTCAAAATTCTGACTGGATTTATTTCCTTATATAGGCAATGGTATAATTCTTAAAAGGAAATAAAATCATAGGATAATTGTTTCCTTCCTTATAGGCACCTTCTTTATGAACTTGCCTATTCAAAAATGGTTTTATGACATATAAAAGGTTTATACAAATTCAAATAATCAGCTCTGGATGCCTTTACAGAACATTTAAATGTTGAAGATTTTAGTAGAAATGATATTATGGATTAAGCAATAACTAATTGAGGAAAATGTCTGCTTAAGGAAGAACCATTGCATTTACAAAATACATGAGACTTACAAAATACTTTAGTAGCATCAATATTTTTGAAAGTCATATCAATCTCCTTGTGTCTTAGAAAGTGAAATCACTCTATTAAGAGAGACTGTTAAATCCTTTTACTTTGTTGAGATCTTGTAGAGTTGTGATAAACACTACGAGTGTGGAAGGTTTAGGAACATTAAAAAATATGTACTTGTGAGTTTGGAGAGGCTCGTGCAAAATTTACCACTTGGATTTTATAGTAAATACTCAAGTTGAATACTTGAGGATGTTATAATCCAAACCAGTATAAATTGACTATGTCATTTTTTCTCCCTTCCTAACTTTGAAATTTCCATATTATAAGTTTGTGTTTTCAAAAGGCTCCTTCGATTTTACAATAAGCTCCTTCTGATTTTCTATCACAAGTGGTTTCTTTCACTTTTTAGGCATTAATAGGTTCCTTTCGTTTTTGAGCATTAACAGGCTCTTATCGATTAACATGTTCCTTTCTTTTTAAAGCACTATTGGGCTGTTTTCAATTAATAGGATCCTTTTGTTTTTCACATTTTTTGAATCTTTTCGAAAGTTGATAGGACCTTCCTATTTATAAACCTATTTTGTTTAGAAGGATATTATCATTGTTAAAGTCTCTTGTAAATTTTTTTGTACAATTCACCCCTCTCTTGCGTGTGTTTACTTTATCAGTTGGATAGGATTTGATTGACTTGATTGTTGTTGGGTAGGAACAATTTTATACTTGCCACCTTCTTCCCTTTGTTTCTACCAAGTGCCATTATATTGGATATCTATAAATTAAACGTCAATATTCCGTATTAACATAACTCAAACATCAACAATTCGCATTAATGTAACTCAAGCATTGACAATCCATATCAACATAACTCAATCATCAACAATTCACATTAACATAACTTAATTATCAACAATCTGCATTAATATAACTCAAACATCAACAATCAGCATTAACAAAACTCAAACATTAACAATCCACATTAACGTAACTTAAACATCAACAATTTGAATTAACATAACTAAATCATCAACAATCCGCATTAACATAACTCAGTGATCAACAATTTGCATTAACATAACTCAATCATTAACAATCCACAATGTCGTGTGGTTCATCACATGTAACATCTAATTAAGCTACACAGCATCATTTGGACATTATCTATTAAAAACCTAAGGAAGAATGATTCTAAAAGTTACGAGTGAAACAAAAACCAAACTTTAAAGAGGTATATGATATTTAAAATCATGAAGTGAAGTGAAAAAAGTCAAAACCACAAGAAATCTAATGTAATTAACCTTAATTTGTTTAATAAAGGTATTCTTTATATTTATATTTCATCAGTTATATTTAATATGAAAGACAAAATAATTAGAATAATTACTATATAATTGAAATTATGATATTCAAATTATTTTATATATTATTTCTTATTATAGTTTTATCAAGACGAGACATTGTTGGAACAATAAAGTCAGCACTCATTATGTTGCTTTCTTATGAATAACATAAATTGATATCATAAATTAAAGTACATATATAATTAGATAAATACATTTGAGCTTATTAAAGAATAAGTTTATTGAATTGATCGATTATTAAGGATTTTCAATGGAACATTATATATGTTAATGTTTATATATTTCATACTATATATTTCATACTATATATATATATGTTAATGTTTATATATTTCATACTATATATTTCAATGGAACATTATATATCTTTATATATTTCATACTATATTAAAGTATTACCAACTTACATATATATATGTTATTAAAGATAATAGAGTGAGTTAATAAAAAATTTGTTATTTTAAAATAATTAAGGAAAATATTATGTTATTTCTAATTAGTAATGATTTAGAAATTCTCTAATGAGTAAATTATGATATGAAAAGGTAGTTTTTAAATATCAATTATAAATCAATTTATGATGAATAAGAACAAACATAATTGAATTTAAATAGAGTAGTCAATAATTTTATAATTTATGTTCAATTAAAATATTTGATAACTAAATGATTAAATTATACATGGATATGTTAACTCAAATTTCTTTTAATGTTTTTAATTTTTACGTTCATGACTTGTTTAAACATTAATCTTAATTTATGATTATCAATTCTTTAATTGAAAAATTAAAGATATACGAAAATAAGTTTTTATTAATCTAGTTCTAATTGTAAGTTATAGTTCTATTTTAAAACAATGAAAATAGTAGAAATTTAGTGATTTACATATATGAAATGATTAAAAAAATTTAAATTGAATTTAACCGAGAGTTATGAAATTTTCAAAAAATAAACATATGGTGTTTAATTTTATTTAAAATAAATTATAATTATAATAGAATTAGACTTTAATTATGATTTGAGGTCTGTCATTTTTTAATCATCTTTCATATATGCCATTTATTTATTAAGTCAACTTTGTCCAATAATTTAAAGTTATTAATTAAGTTAATAGTCAGGAGGAGCAAATTACTCCGGGCCTTTTGTTACTGGATTTCTAACGTGAAAGGTCACCTCCCACTAAGTTTTATGTCTCGCCTTCTATTGGAAAGTGGTTAATGAGAAGATGTTGACGGTACAAAGTGTAGTCTTTAGTTCGTCAGGTCTAATCTAGCCACATATTCAGTAGGATTATGTGATCTAAGCTAGCCACATATTAAACGTACGTGTTTATGGAACAAAATAGATCAAAACAGATAACAACCAAGTGAAATTCTATATGTAGGGATCCAAAAAAATTCCTATAAGGTCAATTATTAACTAGAGCTATAATTCTAATTGTATAGGGTGGGAGCAACTATATCAATTCAGTGGAGGTCATTGGCCACATCCTTGAAAATAGATGAACTGCTTGCAAAAATGAATCGTCACACTTATTTTTGAGAGGTGAGACTGATATAAAAGAAAGGTATTACACAATATATTGATTGGAGCACATCTTGCCTCGTCTTCACATATCATAAGTTCTTTGATCCAAAAGATTGCTTATATTGTAAGCAAATCAGATTTGACATACCAAAGCATAAAAGAGAAGGAAAAAAAACGTTGAGACACCCAGAAAAACGGACAACTACAGTAACACATTTGACAATCCTTTTAAATCTATCAATGTGTTTCATGCGACCGGGACAAGCAGGACATGTTCTTTCGGGTTGGAAATCATTTAAGATGCTATATTAGGCTGCCAAATAAAGAGAAAAGAGGAAACTAAATCATATTCCTAGTTACAATATTCTATTGTGATTTGTTTCCCCAATACACCCCGTAAGATGATGTCTCGGTTTCAGATACCAATCTTGGATCATCGTCATTCAAAAACCTTGCTAGAAACAGGTTTAGTCATCATATCAGCAAGTTAATCTTGAGTGCTTACATGGCTCACCCGCAGAAGACCACGTTGGACAAGATTGCGTACAAAATGATAGTCTATCTCAATATGTTTCATTCTTGAATGAAAAACATGATTTGCACACAAATATGTAGCTCCAAGGTTGTCACAATAAATGATCGGTGGCTGAGATAAACTGATTGAAATTTCAGTAAGCAAAATTTGAATCCAGCACAAATCAGAAGCAGTGGCAGCGATAGCTTTATATTCAGTCTCTGTGGAGGAGCAAGCTATAGAACGTTGTTTTTTGGAGCTCCATGATATAGGATTGGAACCCAAAAAATTTATAAATGCTGCAGTGGAGGATCTGTCATCTCGGTTATTAGCCCAATCCGAGTCCGAAAAAGAATGAAGAGTGAGGAGAATTTTTCTATAGAAGATACCACAATCTGAGGTACTAGCCAAGTATTGTAGAACTCGTTTAGTTAATTTCCAGTGTACATTAGCAGGAGCACTTGTAAACTGGGATAGTTTATTTATATTAAAAGCAATTTTTGGTCTGGTAAGTGATAAATATTGTAAGCTGCCAACAACTTGTTGATACTCCTTTAGATCTTCTAAGCAATGGCCATCGGTGAGCTTAGGAGAGGACCCACTTGCCATTGATGTATGCATAGCTTTTGCTTCTGTCATGTTGTTACGGTCAAGTATATCATAAGTGTACTTTTGCTGACTTAGAAACAACCCAAAAGTAGTTCTGATAACTTCAACCCTCAGGAAAAATTGCAACTCACCAAGATCCTTTAAAGAAAAACACCGACCAAGAAGAACAATGAAATCCTCCACAGATTGTGATTTATTGCCACTGACTATTAGATTATCAACATAGACAACAAGGTATAGAACAACACTAGACTTTGTAAATATAAAAAGACAACGATTTGACTGTGAATTATAAAGGCCAAGAGAAAGAAGATAGCATTTTAGTTCATCGTACCAGGCATGCGGAGCTTATTTCAAACCGTAAATGGCCTTGTGAAGATGACAAACATGAGTAAGAGAATGATTATCAATGAAGCCAGGTGGCTAAGAAATATACACTTCTTCTTTCAAAGTGCCGTTAAGAAATGTTTATGTCAAGCTGCCTCAAAGTCCAATTCTTGGATATAGCAAGAGTAAGCACAATGCGGATAGTTGTATGTTTAGCAACAGGAGAAAAATCTCATCAAAATCAATGCCACCTTTGGAAACTAACCAGGCCTTATGTCGGCCAAGACTTCCATCAGGATTGTATTCTATTGGAAACACTCATTTGCAACCGTTCGGTTTAGCATGAGCAACGGGTGAAACTAAACTCCAAGTTCTTTGTTTTTTAAGTGCATTAAGTTCTTCTTACATGGCAGCGACCCATTTGGGATCTCTTAAGGCTTAACAAATAGTACGGGTATCTAGGGGTTTTGGATTTTTGGATAAAGGGTTTGTTTTAGTGGTGGATAGTCTTAGCTTTTGTATGGGTTTTTTTTTCATATTGTTCTTTAAACAGGTGAGCATGGGATGGGTAGGTTGGATTGTTTTAGAACTAATGGGAATTTGAGAGGAAGAGGGGTTTGCAGAAGATGATGAAGAATCTAATGATGATGAAATAGAGGTAACAGAGTGTGTGGGCATACCTGAATGTAATAAGGATTATGTATTTTTGGTCTCTTTTGTTGCAGGACTATTCTCGGTGGAACTTCTAGATGACATAGATGATGGCATGGAATCTTGTGCAGTGGCCATTGTGAGCTTAGTGGATGTGGTTGGGTTGTGATGAGGAACTAAATAATGTGATGGGGAGTTATCGAGAGGCTGTAGGTGCAAGTGATGAAAAAGTAAAGTTTTGTTCAACAAAATCAACGTGACGGGATAAGTATAATATGGATTTGATAAGATCCTAACATTTGTATGCAATTTGATTTTGGGAGTATCCGAGAAAAACACACGGTGTGGATCGATATTGAAGTTTGTTGAATGTAACGGCGAAGCCAAGGGTAAAACAGACAGCCGAAGATGCGAAGTTTAGTGTAATTTGGTAATATCCTATAAATGCAATAGTATGGTGAGTCATTGTCCATGATTTTTTTGGGCATCCTATTAATTATGTTGCTGTTGAAAAAGCATAGGACTAAAAAATCATAGGTAAATTAGCACTGTATAAAAGGGCCAAATCTGTCTCCATAAAGTGTCGACGTCGACTTTCAGAGGTAGCATTATGTTCAGGTGTATGAGGAGGGATAAGAAAATGTGAGATGCCATGTTCATAAAAAAAGGATCGAAGATGAATAAATTCCCCACGATTATCGAAATAGGAAGAAATAATAGATTTTTTAAAGAATTTTTCCATAATCATTTGAAATTTAGGAAAAATAATAGAGAAATCATATTTGTGTTTGAGGTGAAAGAACCACGTATATTTTGTAAAATGGTCAACAAATATCACATATTATTGATAACCATCATCGAATTTATCAAAGATGGACCATAAACATTAGAGTAAACAAATTCCAAAGGGGCATTACTAGTTGTTGAAGACTGATAAAAAGGAAATTTATGCATTTTACTGCATTTGCAAGAATCACAAAATCAACAGATTTATTCAATGAAGGAGGCTTGTCTAAAGACTTTAAAACAAGAGATAGAATAGCTTGAAGTTTTCGACATTGCTTCACATGATGGCTAGGTTTATC
Source organism: Erythroxylum densum (assembly GCA_024678245.1). Taxonomy (NCBI): domain Eukaryota; kingdom Viridiplantae; phylum Streptophyta; class Magnoliopsida; order Malpighiales; family Erythroxylaceae; genus Erythroxylum; species Erythroxylum densum. Next base: position 22,940,292 of record JANPWT010000009.1, read on the forward strand.
ACATAGCTGACATATTACCCGAGGTCGATTTGAAGTAGAACCTGAGTTGTTATTTACAGGGCCGCAGAAATTAGATTTGCGTAAATTGTTTGGACCTCCAAAAGTGAGAGGGTTTTGGTGCCTAGAAAAATTTCTAGTGTTGCTTGAAGGAGGTTTTGCTATGAAATTGGCAGTGATGAGACTTGTATTTCTAGAACAGTTGAGACATTGCTCAACATCAAAAAGCTTCTCATGAAGTTCATCAACAGAGCAGAGTTCTCTCGAGCACGCAAAGCTGATGCAATGGTATCATATTCAGATGGAAGACGATGGAGAACATGAAAAAAAATTTCATCAGTCGAGATTTGAACACCAGCAGCACTCAGAGTGGAGCAGATCTGTTTGATTTTCTGCATATATGCTATAATGGACAGAGTTCCTTTTTGTGTGCTATTTGGGGACTCTCGAAGACTCATAATTCTAGCACGAGAAGGTTTAGCATAGGTATTTGCTAAAACTTTCCATAGATCAAAAGTAGTTTTTGCATCAGTTACAA
>JANPWT010000009.1:22944673-22954889 GCA_024678245.1 Erythroxylum densum
CACAACATGCATAACCAAACAAGTTGTCTTTATTTTCTAATTTCTTCACAATTTTACACTTTCACTTTCTATTTCTTAATTTCCACTTCTATTTCAATCACCTCATCCACTTACACTTTCGCAACCAAAACTAATCTTCAGAGTCATCAAAACCAATCACTCCATTTCTCATCAATTTCCTTTAAGCACAATAACATCTATAACACAATACTTATACAAACACACTCATTTAATTCCATTTAATATTTCTAATTTCTACCGAAAGATCGGGATCCAACATGGATCTTCATTTTTATCTCCATACGAGGGTTTCCATTTTCTAGGTAATTCATTTCCATAATATGTATATATAGTGTATTGGACTTCACAAAGTGAATACAAACCTTGCTTGTCCTTATAAGTGGGGGAGATTTTCATTTACTTTTTCAAAGTAGTCAAATGAAAGGGGAGCCCATGGCTTTAAAACCCCACAGTTAATGTTTGTATATTGTTTTATTCAAATTTCTTGTTGTTTTTCTTTTAAAATTTAAAAGCAATGAAATAATTATTTTTCTTATTTTTCAAATTTCTTAAGAATCACCATTAAGAAATGTCACAATGATTATGCCACTAGAGGGTAAGTGGATATACTGCTAATAAAAGGAATCTTGTCTGAGATTAACTGGTGTTTTATTTTTCTATTTTTCATTTAGTTTTCATCAAGTTGACTCAATTAATAAATCAAAAAATTAAAATAGAACAAATTTATGGAGAAGTGGGATATTTATATGTGTGAATGATTATCTAAGATCTCCAAAGGCATTTCCTTAGCATTTCTTCTTATTAACAATGTTTCTATTGTTTGTTATAAGTTCATGTTTAAGATGTTCTCTCTTATTGATGCTTCTGGTAAGAAATAATGCATTATATTTATACTTATGTTCAAAATTAGTGCATGGATTGATCATAACTACAAAGATAAGTAGTGAACTTTACCTTGATTGATAAGCATCTTTGTATTAGATTTGATTATAGAAGACTTAAAAAAGTTATATGGTATATATTGTATAATTTGGTAATGTATTTATGCATGTTGCGACTTATTTTTGAAATAGACAATATATAAAAGTACTTATAATGTGTGTAATAGAAATTATCTTTTCTTAGGTGAATAGGTTATAAACTTAACTTCAACCAATTATACTGACTTATTGATGTCCATTAATAATCTTAGAAGTGTGTCAAATGTTAAAAGAACATTTGTGGCATGTGCTTTAGTTTTTATTAACCTTTAAAGGTGAGTGGCAAACTTAGAATGTGCTTGTGTAGGGGATTTTTGACTAGATAAAAAATTAAGCTCCAATGATCTTTGCTTCTTCTGTGAATGTTTTGTTAATTGCATATAACTCCATATAATTTTTCATTTTCTTACTTAATTGTAAACTTTGCTTTTATATTGATTATATTGATAACTTGTTTTTATTTTTTATTGTGCTTTCAGAATAAAACCGTTAACATAAATTCATCACAAAATGTCAACTTGGAAGATAGTTTATGATAGCAGAAAATGTGTGATATATGTTTAATTGTTAACATATTTAATCATTTATACTTAGTGATTATTGACATGAAAAAGCTTAAGATACTCACTTTAATTCATATATGATTTTAGGTGCAATTTAGGAGCAAAGAAATTAAAATAATTCGGAAGTATTACATTTGGGTCATTTTCTTAAGATTTATTTTTGCTTGTCTTCGTGGAGGAAAAAGAAAAGAAAAGACAAAAAAATTGGCCAACCTTGGAAGCCAACAGCTCAAAAAAACGACACAGCAGCGTTGCCGTATCTGTAACGCACACAGCAGCTGCGTTTAACGCAGCGTAGTGCAGAAAACGCTGCGTTATGTTGAGCGTTTTATTAAAAAACATAGAGAGCAAAAGAAAAAGGAGAGGGTTGCAAAGGATTTAAGAGAGGGACGTTTATTCGTCCCATCAACGACAGTGGAGCAGCACAATGGAGGCTTGGTTGGAGCGTGGCTGGCGGCTTGGGTGCAGACATGAAGCAGACTAGGAGTGCGGTTCGGTGCAGCTGGAGAAGCTAGAGAGCTGCGTGCATGCATGCGAGATTGGGCGCAGTGAACAGTTAAGTAGACACCAAGTTTATTTGTCTAGTCTAAGCACAGTGACAGGAGCAGAAGTGAAGAGAGGCACAAGGATATGCGTGAAGAGCTGCGGCAGTGACGAAGAAACTAAGGTATTTTTGGCTGGGATTGGAATTCTATTTAGAACATAAGCAACAGCTTTAAGGGCATATCCTAAAAGGAGATAGGAAGTATTGCATAATTTATTATGAAATATACCATATCTAATAGATTATGATTTCTCCTTTAAAATACTCTATTATGTTGTGGAGTTTTAAGTGGAGTCCATTTTGAGATAATTCTATTATCTTTTAAGTAACAAAAAACTCATAGTCTAAATACTCACTACTCGATTAGATTTAAGTGTCTTAATACTCTTGCTAGTTTATTTCTTAACCTTAAGTTTAAATTTTTTAAACTTTTGAAATGATTCAGGATTTTTTTCATTAAATACACATAAAATATCTAGAATGATCATCCATGAACACCTATATAATGCAAGTAGACATAGGGTCATATACATTTGAATATACAAGCTAGTAACTCAATGGCATACTCTCTCTTTCCACTAAATGGTAGTTTGATCATCTTACCTAACAAAAAAAATTTATAAGTTCCATATGATTCATAATTAAATGGACCAAATATTCTTCTTAATGTAAGTTTAATCTTATTAGAAGATCATTAACATATCTTTCTTATGAAAAGAAAATTCCCTCATCATGTTGCTTCACTTCTAGTCTAAAAAAGTATTTCATCATCCTCTATGTCAATCATTTTAAATTCAAAAATCGTAACTTTCCTAATTCAATCATTAATAAAGAATTACTTTTAATACAAATCAAGCAATCCAAATAAAGACAACAAATTAATAATTTATCACCACTTCTAGTCTTAACATATAAAGTAGACTCACTTGCACCTGGTTAAATTTCACATGAGTTGAAATGATTATTGATCCTCTTCTACCCAGCATGTGAAGCTTGTTTTAGGTCATATAATACTTTCATTTAATGGTATGCTTTATTCATTTGACCTACCACTTTATAGCCTTTTGATTATTTTACCTACATTTTTCATTTAAAAAAACTAAGAAAAGTGAACTTCACTTCAAATTGCTAGAAATTCCATGTTTTTTTCCATTCTAGTAAGGCTAAAAAAGTGTGTAAAGTATCAAACCTTGTAATTGTAGTAAATGTAGCATCATGTTTAACAACCTCATGTTGTTTATAACCTTGAGCAACTAACCTAGCATTGTATGTTTGGAATGACTTATATGATTATTATTTTATCTTATAAATCCACTTTAGTATAATAATTGTTTCTCTATTTGGAAGAGTAATCAACTCTTATTTCTCTATGAGGCCTTTCTTCATTTATAGTAATACGTGAATTATTAAATTTCATAGCTTCTTTAAATAAACTAGACTATTGTACTCGCACAATCTGACATCTCTATTTGGTTACATAAATGCTTGTCAAGCTCCTTCATGTTCATAGTCAAGTTTCTGAAGAGGAAGGAGAGTTAGAATGTATTGGACTTGAAAAACTAAGTGACTTGATTGGGTTGGAATGTGTCACAATAGGATTAGAGTCATCATCATCACCATTCACTAATAGATTTTATCCTTAATAATATTCTAAAAAAGATACAAAAAATATTGCTTCTTATCCTATTTTTTTAGTATATTTGTCATTAAATACAACGTCCCACCTAATTTGTAACTTTATGGTAAGAGGATTATATTATCTATATCCCATAAAAATACATTTCACATTATTTTTATAATGTGTTGTTCCACTTTTAAAAGAAATATGCACATAAACAGCCAAACCAAAAACTTTAAGGTAGTTACATTAGGCTTCCATTGATTTCATGCTTCAAAAGGTTCTTAGTGATATAATGTCATTGTAGGACTTTGATTGAGAATATAAGTTGTTATGTATATTACTTTTACCTAAAAACTTTTTGGCAAATCCTTAAATTTAAGCATGCTTTTTACCATCTCCATAGGATTCCTATTCTTTCACTCTATGACTTCATTTTGTTATAAAGAGTAGCTAGCGGTCAGTTGTCTTTGAATGTTAGGTCCAGTACAAAATTAGTCAAATTCCTCCAATAAAAATTCCCATAATCAATCTGCAACTCTTTCATAGGATATCCACTTTTCTTTTCAAATGATTTGAATTTTTAAAAGCAATATTGCATCTAAATTTCCTTAAAAATATATCCAAGTAAATTGATTAAAATTGTTAACATAAAAAATAAAGTAACTGCTACTTACATCTGCATATACAAAAAGAATCTCAATGTTGTTTTCTAGTTACCAACTTTCAGAAACATCATCAACATAATTTATCGAAGGCAAACTAGTCACCAAATATTGTTCATGCAATATGCTTAACCTTTTGAAATTTAAAAGCCCATATCTATCCTATCAAGTTAAGTCTTTAAAGATAAGTTAAAATCCTTCTAAAAGGAATTGAACTACACTCAATATGTTTGAATCAATATTAGGTATATAATGTACATTTCAATATCATCTAAACCGTATGGATTTATCTTATCAACAACTTTTCCTTAAGTCTTTCGAGCCATTCCATCACCTATTTTCACTTGACTATTTATTAAGTTATCTAGACCAATGAAAAAACAAGTTGACTTATCATTTGCACACTACAACTACTATCTACATATCACAATATAAAACACATTATTTATGAGAATAACATTCAAGAAATAAACTTTCAACTTCATCCACTTCCTTTTCTTCAATAAATTTAGCTTATTTTTATTTAAAACAGTAATACCTTTCCACATGACTCTTACCTATTGTAGTAGTAACATTTCCTTTAGTTTAAAATTTTCACCTTTCTCAACTCCTTTTGAATGTTGATTATTGTCACTAGACTATTCTCCTCCACCTTCTCTTTCTCCATGACCTATTTTAAAGGAGCCTTTTTTTGGCTTAATTCAATAAAATTGGCTATTTATTTTTGTCGGGATAGCTACAACTTGCATTAGATTAGAAAGCACTTTCAAGTACGTTGCTATTATATATGTCCACCCTATCTTTATAAGAATAAAGGGATCAAAGCACCTCATTAGTTGTTAGCATGCTTAAATTTTTTTACTCCTCTATGATAGCTACAATATAATCGTATTTCTTTAGTAGGCTTCTAAGAATTTTCTCAACAATTTTGTTTAACTATATCCACACTGTACTTATTTGGTTAATAATTTCCATTATTTTGTTGTAGCAGCTCTCTAAAGTATCACTATCACTAATAAATAAACTTTTAAATTTCCATCAAAGAATTTGAAATTTGATTATGAATACTTTAGCATTGCCTTGATAACCTTTTCCAAAGCATCCTATGTTTCCTTTGCGCAAGTAAAATACAGGATAAGATTAATTAATTCATTGTTTGTTGAATGAAGAATAACGCTTTGACATCCTTTTTTCGAATGCCTCGATTTGCTTTAGTTTTATTATATTCTTTATCTCCTAAGCACCTTGAATCTTAAGACAACAATAGTGTCTTTATTTTCATGCTCTAGCTTTCATATCCGCTGCTTTAGAAGTGTGGCAGGTTGGCAATGAAGGATTGACACCAATAATATTGTTGGCCATCTACTTTCTCAAAAACGAAATATTATTAAAACAAACAAATACGAAGCTCCGATTACAATAAAGAAAACAAAAGACTAGCTTTGACTTCAAGACTCTATCAATAAAACTTATTTTTTACTGAACTATTAAGAAAACAACATATTAATTTCTGTATTAATATCTTACAAACTCCCCCTTAATGCACAAATCTTTAACACATCTCAAGGGTAAGAGGCATTAACATATTGAATAAACAGATATAGAGTTACAAAATATTCAAAATTTTATCTTCCATGATGTTCTCCAAACATTTTTATCTTCATATCTAGTTGTTCTTTCAAAAGGATACAGATTCCGTGAGCACTGAAGCAATGATGTCCCTAAAAAGATATGAATTAGTGTAGGCATCATCGTCCTTGTACAGTGCATCCATAACGCGTGCCAGATTCAATATACGCTCCAAGAAGAACGTGGGTATTGGCGTTGGCTTCAAGCATTGTTCATTTATATCTTTCCATGCATTGACAATTTCTTTGCGAAAGTGTTCAATCGCCTCTTCCTTTGAAGTACCACCATACTGCTCTAAGTAACATTCTACCGCTGAAGCTACATGAGGTCTCTCTTGCTCAAACTGCAAATGAAAATATGTACAGGCACCAATTATTGGAAGTTATTTGAAGTTTGTTTCTTGGATTTCTTTTTTTTATAAGCTACATTATTTGTGTACCGTGTGGGATACGATGTCATTCATGAGTCTGCCAATGACGGATAAAGCTTCAACAATCTTGGGGAAATTTTGCACCCATTCAATAGCCTCCTTTGTCGATGATTCCACAATACCCAAGAACGATATCATTGACAACATTGGGTAGGCGCTGGAGAAAAGGGCAATTTGCATGTACTCCTCAAACGTTGGAAGGTAGCCCTCATCGCGCCACTTGGATTCAGCATGGTAGGATTGGACTATTTTTTTCATCTAAGAGAAATATATATATTAACAACTTAAAGGAGGCCTTTCCCAGACTTAGAAAAGGGACTTTTCCAGAAAATGGTGCGTAGAATTAGAAGTGAAGACTTAACGAGAAAACACGTATTAATGTAGAAATCAATGCTTACTGCTTCTTTAGCATAATGAATAGCAAAAGACATTCCTTGTTTCTCCATTTCCTCTCCAATATCATTGTAGAGTCGAAATATCATAAGACAGACCTTTCTCATGCTCTCGGGAAGCATATCAGCAGCTTCAGTATCCCACCTAGAATCAAATTAAAATATATTTCTTTTAAACTTAAATTGGAAAAATATTTAGACAAAACAAGATGAATACAACGAATGATAGTTATTGTTAACCTCTGGATGGATTCCGTGAGGAGTTGGAGTTCTTCATTTGTCCCATATGCATCGTAAGTGTCATCTACGATTGATAGCATAGATACGATTTTAGTCATGATTTTTCTTGCCAATGCATATTTGGGCTCAAAGTATACTCCAAGCACCCAAAAATAGCACTCCACAATCCTGTCTCTTGCGTAGGGAAACTTAGTTGATGATGCTTCGTTTTTCCACCACCTGATGATTAACGAAAGGAATTAAACAATCAATAGAACAAACAATTGAAACGCCTTCCTCTTCAGGTTGCATTAAATAGCACATGTAATAGATTGACTCTTTGAAGTATCATTTTAAAATTTTGGATTGGTCCAATCAGTAATAACTTGAAAATAAAACTGCTACAATTTTTTGTCGCCTCACTTTTTCAATATATACGAGAAAATTAAATGATATGGAGAATTGAAAAATATATTTAATTTATAATTTTTCCTATAAAAATCTTACAAATATGAAAATTTGAACCAAACTCATATATTTAATTTAACATTATAAACTCGACAAATCAGACTAGAAGATAATTATATCACTTCATCTCAATAGATTTTTAAAAAAAAGAGGTTTAGGCAACATTAAATTTATAACATTTTAAAATGTGTTGCTTAAGATATTCAATGAGCATAGCATAATTTGTAGTCACAGGCAAATTTGTTTGGTCATTAAGCTCATTCTAGTTCTAATAGACAATAAATAATTAAATAATATTAGTATATTTGTAATTGTGTACCCTAATTATAAGTGTCAGTACTAACTTTGTGATTCCACTAAGCTCCTCCTGATGAAGTCCCTGCAACAAGTTGAAATCCATTTTTGCGAACTTCAACAGGGTTTTGTTATGAGATTCGTCTGTGGAGTACGAAGAAATATAGTGCTTTGTTTCCAACCTTGGTGGGCATTTACGGATAGGCCGGTTCAAAGCATGTCTTACTTGTTCCGCTAACTGGATGTTTAATTGGTTCAATACAGCCTGAAGTCCTGCCGTAGTGAAAGCTATGGCTTCGTCTAAGATATCTTCTCCACGTATCCCGAGATGTGCTGCCTCATATAAACTCAGCATTCCTCGAACGTCTTTAAGCAAGCACTCCTCAAAGTTTCCTCTGCTATCTGTGAATTTCTGAAATGTATCTGCATGATCACAAGCATAGGCACTACAGAATTGCAATCATTTTACGATTTGTTTCAAAGTACGTACATGCATAGAAATTTCAGAGGTGGTCTAAATTTGCTCATTTGCAACCGAAGAAACAAGGCTTACCACAAGAAACTTTTATGCCTTGCTGTCTAAGTAATCGAAATTGAAGAGCTGCTGTATAGAGGTCATGCTCAATCTCATTGTTGAAATTAGCAGCTGTCTCGTTTAATGCAACTTCTATCTCAGCCTCAAAATGATATGCAACTCCCAAACGTTGGACTGAATCAATCATGTTTAGTTTTTGTGACAGCCCATCTGAAGCATTCATCAACATTCTTCTTAGTTCGTCTTTGAGTTCTTGGAGTTCGTGTGGAACCACAGTATTTGTTGTCTGGAAAGCAAAACTTGGAATTTTAGATTCTTTAAATTGTCTAGTTTGATTGTTAATATACGTGAAAAGAATCAATCTAATCGGAGAGCATATAATTAAGTAGAATAACCATACAAACTTTCTTTTTCTTTCGAAAGATAGATGACAGATTCCATCAGAACAAACTTTAGATCATACCCACGGACTTTACTTTCTATAGAATCAACAAGTTATAAAAGTTCCTATTTTTATCAATTTAAAGCCATGAAAGAGCTCCAAATTTCCCCAAACCTGAAAAGGAAATCCTTATTCTTACCCCTAAAACATATGTTATTTAATTACCTCAGGCTCCGAAAAGCAAGAAAGAAATTGATCCCCCCAGATTGATGGATGAAAAGTAACAGAAGGACGATTGATAGAGGATGTTGGAAGACTTTGGACTGAAGAGGGAACAGCAGAAACTTGAGAAGGCATTGTTTTAATTTACTTGATTAGAAAAGCAAAATGCTACTGATAAAGCTCGACTGCTCTGCCATATGTGCTGGTGTGAGCTTGACACTACACTTGCTGTCGGTGGCTATATAGCTTGGAACATAATTCTCCACTGCTTTTTTTGGCAAACGACCTCCACTATTGTGGTGTTATTGCTGATGTGACGTGACTCAGGTAAATTGAGACACATTTGAGCATGTCATTATTGCGAGGTGTGACAGGTACCATTCACGTTTAAAAGCAGTTATTGACTTATTGTTGATGTGATTTGTTCCTGACAAATAGAAAGATATTTAGGGGTGAAGCACCTGTTCCGTTTAGGCCTTCCAACGGGCACAAATCCTCTACCTTTAAATTTGTGTACCAATCAACCTTGTTCTATTAAGTCTAAGCTATCTATTTGTGTGAGACTCATATAAATAGATGACTTTAATTTAATAAAACAGGGTTGGTACACAAATTTTGAGACAGAAGGTTTCATACCTTCCAACCTAATCTGATAAATGTGAAGAACTTATATAAATATATAAATAAAATTTAATGAAATAAAAAAAAATTAATGATTAACTGAAACACTAATCTCGATTAGCAAACAAACAATGTCCACTATTTTGGTACCGAAGCACGTTTGAAAGCAGTTATTACATCAACTATTATGTCTTATTTTGATGCAAGAAGACTCTAATTAGATAATTTCCGATTGGTGTAGGTTATTTCCTTGTACGAATTGGTTGTTCAATCTATCTAATATTCCATTGGATGCTTTTTATTTGGTTTCGCTCCTGTTAATGTCAACATACAGTAATTATAGATTTATTATTGACATAAAAATTTTCAAATTAATATTTATTTGTTAGTTACTTTATTTTATTCAAAATTTATGTATTTTAAGATATTCTAAATTTTAATTATATTTATTAAATAATTTTTATTTTTATTTTTCAAAAAATTAAATTTTAAATTAATGATAAAATGTTATTTTTAGTTACTATTAATAATTAACATTAAATAGTTAAACAACAAATCAAATTATGACAAAAGAGCATAAAATAAAAAGTAATTTTTATAATTTAACTTATGAAACTCAAGAAAAACCAAAAC
>JANPWT010000009.1:22976881-22987562 GCA_024678245.1 Erythroxylum densum
GTTTGTGATATTTGATGAAGTTGTGAATGAAGTAGGGCCAAAAAATATTGTTCAATTTATTATTGACAATGATTCCGCTTATAAAGCGACAGAAAAAAGGTTGCAGAATACGTATAATTCATTTTTTTGGACTCCTTGTGTTGCACATTGTATTGACCTAATGCTGGAGAATATAAGAGATCCTAATATTTTCCTGTTATTGATGAGACTATGCAGAAAGCTAAAAAGGTGAAAAAGTTCATTTATAATCATGCATGGGTATTGAATTTGATAAGAAAGGAATTTACTGTCGTCCTACTGTGACAAGATTTGTCACAAATTTCTTATTACTTCAGTCTTTTGTTTTGATGAAGAAGGAGTTAAGACAAATGTTTACAAGTGATAAGTAGATAGTATCTCAGCATGCTAGGTCTAATGTTGGAGTGGAGGTTTGTAATATTATACTGGAAGATATGAAATTTTCATCTCAATGATAATTTGTTATTTAAGTTTGTGAGCTTTAGGTAAGGATGTTTCACTTGGCTAATAGTGAAGAAAAGCCAAAAATGAGTTATACTTTTGATGTCATAGAAAGAGCGATGGAAGCAATCAAGGCCAATATGAAACATGGGTCTTTATACACACCATATCTTTCAATCATTAATGAGAGAAGGAAAAGACAACTTTCTTATCCATTGTTTGTAGCTGGGCCATTTTTGAATCCTAATGTGTATTTTAGACTGGATCTTACAAAGTAAGTTAAAGTTAATAGAGGAATGTTTTTAATTATTACAACAATTGTTAGCATTGACGCGATGCAAGATCTTTTAATCTCACAAATGGAGCTTTACAAGTTGTCTTATGGGCGTTTTGGAATGTCGATTGCTATTCAACAAAGAGGAAATCTTTCTCCGGGTATTAGTTATTTCCTTTTTCTTATTTGTTGAAAATTAATTATCACTATATTTTGTTTATAACACTATTTTTGTTATCTTAAAACTTACAGTTTCTTGGTAGGATCAATTCGGAAATAGTGTTTTAGAATTAAAAAGGTTTGCAATTCAGATTTTAAGTCAATGTGTGAGTGTAATAGGCTATGAACGAAACTGAAGCACATTTGAATTTGTCCACTTAAAGAAAAGGAATAGATTGGAGCATAAGAGGTTGAATGACTTGGTTTTTGTTTGTTACAATTTAAAGCTTCGGGAAATGTATGATATTTTCATTATTATTATTAATTTCGATATAATTTCTTATAATTTTCTAATAATTACATTTATTTGTTTACTAGGAGTCTTAATAGCATAAGTAGTTCAACTGATCCAATTTTTATTGATAATATTAATCTTTTGGAGGATTGGGTTTCTAAAGAACCGAATTTGGTTGATGTGAATGATTTGCAAGATAATCTTGGATGGGAAAGCATTGACATGTCATTTAGTGCATTAAATTTGAATAATAATGATGTAGAAGCTCCTCTCAATGATGAGAATTTTGTTCCAAATAATCATTGGAGTCAGTGCAGTTATAACGAGTATCCTCCCGTAGATGACTGATTTTCATTCTAAGTTTTTGTTTTTCTTCTTCTTTTAATTTTACTTGTATTTGATGTTTATGTTATATTCTATATATGTAATGTAACTGTAAATGTTTTTATTTCAGGTTTAACTTCTACTTGATTGTTTCTTCGTCTTGAACTCTTTTCATAAATTGTTTAAGGATATTTATTGTTCTTTTTATTGGATGTTTTGAATCTTTTGATGTAATTATTATTTATTAAAATGATAAAATTGTATTATTATAATATTTTAAATACTTTGTATTATTCTTAATTTTATATTTATATCATGATGATTGTTTTTGTTTATATTAACTGTGATTATTATTTATATGTGAAATATTTAAAAATTATTGTTATTTCATATTAATTGTCATTATTATTAGTTATTATGATTTTTAAAAACATGGCTGATGTAAACAGTAAACTAGTAAAGTATACAGTACAGCTGTACAATATACCAATGGACTATTTTGCAAATTTTAAAAATTCTGGGGACTATTTCATAAATTTAAAAAATTACATATAGTACCGTTTCAGAACTCAATCCGGTACCGAGTCCGGTACGGTATTTGTAACATTGATTATTTGTGCTTCCCCGCTTGTATTCAATTTTATATTTATAGCCGAGCAATTTTGGCAACCACCATGCTTCAGCATCCGTCATGATCCGTTGTTCCAATAAGAACTTGAGACTTTTGTTATCGTTACGTACAATAAAAGAATTCCCCATCAGATATAGGCACCACTTCCTCACAGCTTTGACAATGGTGAGCATTTCCTTCTTATATGATGAAAGCTCCAATGATACTCCTTTGAGGTTTTCGCTGAAATATGTTATTGGATGCTTTTGTTGCATCAAGACAGCGCCAATCCCGGTCCCACTCGCATCACACTTGATGATGAATGGTTGACTGAAATCAGGAAGGCTAAGAACTGGAGCTTGGGTAAAGGCAAACTTGAGTTAGTGGAAGGCGTAATCCTATTCTGAATCCCAATTGAATCCATCTTTCCCTAGCAGTTGGTTAAGTGGTGTCACAATAGATCCAACATTCTGAATAAACTTCCTATAGTATCCTCCCAACCCTAGGATTCCTCTAACGTCACGTATAGATGTGGGTGTGGGCCATTCTTGAGCTGCCTGTATTTTAATCGATCGGGCTCTACCCTATCTTTTGAGATGACACACACCAGGTATTGAATTCGTTAAACCCCAAATATGTATTTGCTTTTTTAGCATAAAGCTCATGCCAATTCAGAATTTCTAAGACTATTTGTAAATGTTCCAGGTGTTCTTCCTAGGTTTTGGAGTAAACAAGGATGTCATCAAAGAAAACTAAAACAAACTTATAGAGGTATGGCTTAAAAATCTCATTCATTAATCCTTGAAAAGTTAAAGGTGCATTCGTGAGTCTAAATGGCATTACCACAAATTTGTAATGACCTTCAAGTATTCAAAAAGTGATCTTATGGATGTCAGGTTCATGTACCTGGATTTGATGGTACCCAGACTTAAGGTTGAACTTTGAGTAGGGGCGTGCCCCAAAGAGTTCATCCATTAACTCTTCTATAACAGGGATGGGAAACTTGTCTTTAATAGTGATGGAGTTCAAAGCTCGGTAGTCAATGCAGAATCTCGGCTCTCCACTAGCTTTCTTAACAAGTAAGATTAGGGAAGAGAATGGATTGTTTCTAGGTCTAATCAGCCCAGAAGCCAACAATTCTCGTACTTGTTTTTCGATCACAGTTTTTTGGTAATGGGGGTATCAGTAGGGTCGTACCTTTATAGGAGAGGCGTTAAGGATTAGTGGGATTTGGTGATCAAAATTTCAGAGAGGGGGCAGAGTAGTAGGAGTTTGAAAGCTCTTATGATAATTAAATAGGAGTTGATCCAATTTAGTTAGCACTTGAGAGAAATGTGTAGAGAAATTTTCGGAGGTTACCATTTGAATGAAGAATCCCATACCAAATAAACCACTTTTTAAAATTGACCTGCCTCTTTTTTCATCAAAGCCCCTATCTCATTTTGTTGGATTCCATTAAAAACGTATGCCTTACCATTTAGTGTAAACGACATTATGAGGCGCGCATAATTTATTATAATTGGCCCCAGTGTTGCCAACCACTGTACCCCTAAAATAGGCAAGCTGCATTTGGTAACACAAAAGGTTTGCTTCCACCAAGCAGTCTTGTAGCCACATCCGAACTCCTTTACACATGCCAGCACAATCCACACATTGTTGATTGGCTACCATCACTTGAAATTGCCTATCGGTCTCTATAGGTAATCCAAACTTTGTTGCTATCCTTTGTTCAATAAAGTTATGTGTACTGCCTCCATTTATGAGAACTACAAATTCTTTGTTATTGATGTTTCCCATAACTCACAACGTTTGCGGATGCTCAATTTCAGAGATAGCATGGAAAGATATTTCGGGCACAATTTTCTCCTCCTCTTCAACGAGTTCAAAGTTGTTTCTTTCTTTAGAGCACGGTTCTGTTGCATCTCCAATCATGAAAAGTTGCGGCTTGACACATCGATTCCCTGGGGTGAACTTCTCGTTACAATAAAAACAAAGACCTTTGTCCCTTCTTTCTTTTGCCCCCTATGGAGTTAACCTTTGAAAATTGGGTATGTTGGTTCACTGGTTTGGAACTGGTTCGAGTACCCCGGAATTTGGGGAACTAGATGACTTGGCATTGCTAGGGTAACCCGCATCGTAAACTAATTATGACAGTGTAACTTATTTTTTTCTTCCACTATACGTGCTGCATTGATGGCTTCATTTAGAGTCCGAGGTCCCTTCAGTTTAACCTCCAACCAAATCTTATCTTTCAAGCTAGTCACAAAGCTTCCCACTAAGAAAGATCCAGGTAGGGCGTCTACTTCATATGAGAGTTACTTGAATTCCTTATGGTATATTCCCATGGTTGTTGTCTGTCTGAGTCTGGATAAAGCTTCCGTCGAGTCCTCGTAATCCGTTAATCTCAACCTCTTGAGAAGAGCTTTGGAAAACTCATTCCATGTTACAGGACCCCGAATTTTGGTGATCCACCGATACCATTGGAGTACAATTCTATCCAAATGGAAAGAGGCCAACGAAATTTTTCGGTCATCTTCAATTTCTTGGTAATTGAAATACTGTTCAGCTTGAAAAAGCCACCCTTTGGGCTCCTCTTTTCTATTGTAACGTGGAAAATGGAGTTTGAGTGGGTTGTGGGAATTCTTAGTTCCATTTTCGGTACTTTCTCCCAAGCTGGTCTGACTCACCACTTGAGAGGGTCATGTTGGGGAAGTAGCTGATGTAGAGGTTACCTTGAATGATTGAAAATCAACTACCAGCGTGTGGATGAGAGTGCTAAGCTAGTCATAAATAGCACTGATTTTCTCAATAGCTACCTCCTGCTTATTCAGAGTAGCCTCCTGCTTGGCAACCATATCGGTGATCTCCACTCTGAGCTCTGCATTTGTTTTTTGTCTGGTCTCCATAAGCTGTTAGGCTTTGATACCAAAAAAGATAGATAAGAAAGACAATAAGGAAAAAGAGAGATTTGGGAATTCAGAGAGAGATTTGGAAATAATCAAATAGAATTTTTATTGATCATTTTGGGTTAGATTACAATCCTATTTAAACTAAATTTCCTTAACAGCTAATCAACTAATTTCCACTAACTTCTCAACAATTTATTCGGAAACAAACTACAAGGAAAGTAAATAACAATAAAATATTAACAAAGTCTCCTAATCTAATGCAATCATCTAGACCACTTCCACATAGCAACTAACTTCCATTCCTCACGCTTCAAGAAAATCAACTCCCAGCAGCCACTCTAGTTTGCATTGCAAGAAAGTGCATCCTCCACCTCTTGCATGGTCTATGCAACCGTATCACCTGACACCAACACAATTAACTTGATTCCTATTGGTTTGATTTTTTATGTGCTTTATGTTTGGCTTGCAACTGAATATGAGTTTGTTGTGTATATCGCTGTATTATGATTTGTCAATGGATTATTAGTTATGATCAGGGCTTGTAATTTTGGAATTGGATATATTGCATAACCTTATTGTTGTTGGCAAAAAAAAATTTTGGAATTTTATTTATTGGAATTGTCTTGTTTTGTTAAGAAAAATTAAGATAAATTTATGGGAAAATTATGAAATAGATTGAGTTGTTGAATTTATATATGTTTATAAACAATTAGACGTTACGAATTCATTAAGTTGCTACTTTGTGATCATAAGGTCACAAGTTCAAGTTATAGAAACAGTCTTTTTTATAAAAATACAAAAGGAAGACTGTATATAATATGACTCTTCACAGACCTCCACAAAATGTGAAGCCTTGTATACTGACTACGATCATAAGTTGATAAGAATTCACTAAGAGTTGAGGTTTTATTTATTTGATTTTTCATATAAATTTTTATTCTAATAATCATAAAATGAGATCAAAATTAATTTGTTAAATTGTTAATTGATTTATGTGAGACATACAATTTACTGATTATTGTTTGTACAGACAAAGTATTTAATATATGATTAATCATTTAAACATAAGATTTAATATATAATTAAATCATTTAATCTATGTAACTAAATTAAGAAAATAAAAATAATTTGTCAGATTAATCAATATTAATTATTCATGAAGTATAATAACAGAAAACAAGAAATACTTGAGTTAAAATATAAATATAAGTTTAGAACAAATCCTTACAAGGTTACAATTGAATCAGAATATTTAGATTTAGTCACACATGACTTTAGTTCCAACACTTCTAAAAATAGAAGCAAAGATAAAAAAAATTTAAAGAAAACTAAAGGAAAGGAAAGAGAATGATGTGTAGAAGTGTTGGATGTGTTTTTGTCTCCTTTTCTTATTCAAAACCTAACCTACCCTATCTTATAAAGATTTGTATCTAAAATAAATCTAAATCTCTAAATGAAAATAAATTTCTTAATTGAATTCAAACATTTGAAGTGAATCTAAATTAGGAGCGCTTTATCTATGTTCACTTTTTTTCAAAAATAGATGCAATCTCTATTTGTCACCCTTTAAAATTAAATAAAAATTATTGTCCCCTATTTATATAGCTAAAATAGAAGAGAGAATTTCAACTACCATAGTCAAATAATATCTTATCACTGCCCAATTCAAATCTTTATTCTAAAGAATTTTAGTTCACTCCACTCTTTTAATTGTGCTCTCTGCTATCTAAAAAATCAACTTATATACAACCCGGCTGGAATAATTGGGAAAGTTGAAGGACAAGATGGTCAAAAAAAGAGCTTCCAACATCTGCCCGGTGCGGTAGTGTAGAGAAGGAGACAGAGAATGACCAAGCGTATGTATGTATGTATGTACGTATTTAATTACGACTCTGAAACTCGTTTCAGATCCGTATATTCTGCTCTCTAACTCTAACCCTCTTAGGGCCTCTTCGTCAATGGCGATCTGAGCCTCATAACCTTACAATAACACACCTTTTTAACTAGATCTCACTCATCGGTTTCGTTTCAGATCCGTATATTCTGCTCTCTAACTCTAACCCTCTTAGGGTCTCTTCGTCAATGGCGATCTGAGCCTCATAACCTTCCAATAACACACCTTTTTAACTAGATCTCACTTATCGCTTTCTTTTAGATCTTCGCTACTTCAGTTAGTGGTCGGTAAGTTCATTTCATTTCTCTCCGTTTTGGATTACGTGTGTGGATGCGTATCTGATTTGAAATATGCTGATTGTTTATAGTTTCTGCGAGGGAGGTCGTGTGACCTGGTTGGATCTCTGAAGTTTCAGTGGTTTTGGATCTTATAAACTGGCTTTGAATCTTTGTGCAATTTTGTTTATCTGGGTTATGCTTGATTTGGATCTATCTTGGAGAAGATTTAGAAGCTACCGAGGTAGTTTGCTGGATATCTGATCGTAAAGTCTTAGCTTTCTAGTGTGTTAAAGTGAGATACTCTGTTTAAAAAGTAGTGTGATAGTTGAATTGGTCAGTTACTCGATTATGGAGACACTCGTTGCGGCTGATCACAGGGATCAGTCCTATAGCAGGGTTAAAACACATAGTCCTGTTCGATTTGGTTCCTTACCATCTAAACATTTCACAGAGATCAACTGCCGGACTTTTCAGTGTGGCGCTGATATACTGCCAACACCCTTTAATAGGAGTATTGTAACCAAACAAGGTCCTTCTTCCCCCAAAACACCGTTCGAAAACATCAATTCATATGCAAACTCGCATTTTGGTGATAATATTTGCAGTAATACCACCCTAAAAAGCTCTCCAATTCCTATTGGTGCCAAAGCTCCGAGAAAGGAGACTCCTAATGAGGAGCTGTTACCATTCTCTGAGCTTTGGGCTGGTCCTACTTATTCAAACTCTCCTCCCCCAAGTTCTTTACCAATTCCAAAGTTCTCATTGAAGCCAAAGCAAACTGCATCACTTGATTTTCCTGCACATGACTCTGGCATTGAAGTGCATGTGGTTGCAAAATCTGCCCCTGTTTCCCCTACAAGGGAATATGATGTTTCTTCAAGCACACTGTTTCTTCAAGCTGACTCTGCAACCAAGATTTTGCGTCACATTCTTAACCTTGATGGTGAAGATGATTGAAAGTTAATGAGCTCTTAGCTCCTGTAAATATGGGTCTTGTTCTCATTAGATTGTATATAGGCAATAAATGGGTCAGCAGTTGGGTTCCGGTTGTGGTTGTTTAGCTTTGTTGTGGCAGTGATGGCAGTACGAGAAACAGTCATGGCTTTGGTGGGTCAATGATCTCCACTTTTAGTTGGGATAAACTGATAGTGATGTAGAGTTGCACATTGCTAATTGTTATTTCTCAGCAAGGTGAGTGAAGTATGTTAAGGTTGAGCAGGGTACTTTTGATTAAGTATGCAACATGGATGGGCGTGAACTCATGTATGTTGGGAACCAAAAGGGTCATTATGAATGAATGTGAATGCAGGGTAGGATTTCTTCAATGACAGTTGGATGGAGCAACTTATTACTCTTATCCTACTTTGGTCAAAACAAGATTATGTCCATGCTTGGAAGTGTCAATCTGTGCTTATTTTCCTGGTAAAATGTTTATTCTGTCTAGTTTACCAAGCCGAGTAAATTTATCCTAGAATATTAGACTGTAGATACTGGGGAATCTTTACTATATTACTTTCGGACAAACCTTATAGCTTTCTGTTTTCTTTTCTCCTCAATGGGTTGCTCTGTCTCAATGTCATTGTATTCTTACTAGTTCTTTTGCTAATTTTATCTTGTGTCGTAGTTTCTTAATCTGGTGTTGCATCAACTGGCAGCCAGGTTATCTTTGAACTTTACTCTCGCATGCTGTTCATTGTTGTCTGATTGACTGCTTAAAAATTGAACTCCTCGTCTTGTATATACCTTATCATTTCTTTCCTTTAGTTAGGTTTAACTTGCGCTCTTCAAGGGTGTTTTTCCGCCTCCGCATCTTTTCTGTTTTTAAGAGGGAAAGGTGCGTAGGGAAGGTTATGTTCTTCTGTATCTTGAGTTTATAAGCTTAGTCCAATCCATGGCGCTTTACCATCTCATAAAGCCAATTAGTTCTTTCTTCTTGGCTTGTTCCTTTGAATGAGAAAGAGGTACTCGCTTGATCTTGATAAAACATCATTATTGGAGATTGTTGACAGCATCAAGCCTACTAACAAGGTAGTAATTCTCCTGACTCCAATGCTTTTATCATGTTTTCTTGTAAGTGGCAATGCTTTGTTCCTCATGGTTTCTTATCTATATGATACAGGGACCTATAATCAGCTTTTATTGGTGGCATGTTCGTGCGGGACGCAGATAGAACAAGTCTTATGAGGACGAGTTTGAAGTTTATGGGTGATGTTTTCTTGTTTAAGAAATGCAAACTGTATGTCTCTGGCTTGTACCAGTGGGGTGGTTATATGTAATGTCTGACCATAATATTCTGAAATGTCGTGTTATATCCAAACTGTAGTTATTGTTGGGTTCTTCAGTCATCTTATGAAGCTGAATCATAAAATTGCGACGTTACATTAGTATCAAACTCAAGCACCTGAAGGCAATCGATCTCTGAGGCTTAATTGGGGCGTTTGGAGAGAACCAAGGCGATGTATCATTTCATACCATCGCATGGCCGATGGTGAATTATTGGGCCAAGGTGGATCTACTGGTTCATGTTTTGGGCGATGATCAGTTCCAAGTTATTTGTTACATGGCCGGTAATTAGTTCTTCATTGAAAACATTTCATCCAAATCCCAGTAGTATTTTCTCTATGGAATGACTCTTCAATCTAGTTGGTTCGTGCTCTGCTATGAAATTTCGTAACTGAACATGCCAAGAAAGGGAACAAGATCGTCTGTTCCGCTTTTGCTATTCTCAATCTGTTCTCTTACAGATGTAGCAATAAATAAATCAGACAAAATTAAATGGGTGGATATTACGGGAACAAATTTTCTGTTTCCAACAGTCCTATTCTCCTTATTCCGTATCATCTCAGTTGTCTAATTGTTGTGGGTCTTATTTATTAAATGGATAGATTCGTATAAAATAAAGTAAGAATAGAACAGGCAATCTGGTCCGAATATGACAACGAAGACGAACGGACGATCTCTTCCCCCAGTAAAGTGCAAGTTGATGGAGAATTTAGGTGCCAGAGTGTTGATGGAAAATCAAAATAATATTTTAATGATTTAGAAAGCAAAGTGGCGTCTTGTAAGTCGGAAAAAATAAGAGCTTTTCCAGGCAAGATGTTTCCCGATTTCCTTTCTGATCTATACAAAAATAATAGTGTATTTTTAGTTCTTTTGGGATGAATATTAAGCGAGCATTTGTTTGGTTGGATGCTAATTAATAGAATGGAATTGAACGGATTAGAACATAATGAAACGATTTATAATAGAATATAATGTAATATAGTAAAAAGTTGTTTAGGATGGATACAATGATTCATAATATAATTTAATGAAATATTGTTTAGAAGATAGATAGAATATAATGTAATGTATAATAAATGACTTTTATACCCCTTACATTAAAATGGTTATTGCAAGAAGTTTATTATTTTATTATTAATTATATAAAAATATTAGTATTAATTATTTAATATATTTTATTTTATTTTATGTGATTT